>PVJH01006805.1:0-98269 GCA_004026705.1 Nesogale talazaci
CTTGTGTTATTTCCCCCCAGAAAGCCACATATGCTGAGCTTCCATTAAGTCTCCAGAAGACAGTGTTGTAGAATCTGGAGTAGGTCATCACGGTTACAATGGCTACTTATGAAAGACCTGATGTTGACCCACCTCTCCACTCTGTTTTGCACTGGAGCTGCACGTTTCCTCGGTGACCTGTAGGTACTGCGTCCTTCCCTGGGGACTCCTCTCTGCTGGCAACTAGTCCAAGGGCCGTTGGAGGAAACCATAGCAGCGTTAATTCACAATCAAGCACAGCTGATCCCTTCACGGGCTTTGAGGCTGGCAGTCTGAAATCAGAGCATTGACTTGGGGCAAGGCTCTCTCGGTGAACGTTAAGGAGATAAATCCAGGGCTCAGCCTCTTTGTCACAATCCTTGGAGACATGGTGTCTATCTTTCCCCCATTCTTGCTTCCTGTTCTGCTCTGTCTTTTTCTCTTGAAAGCCATTTCCTCCAGACACCCCCTAACCGGGGTGGCCACCTGTAACTCCAGGACCATGTGAGGCTCTTTCAGTACACACATACCGCTCTGAAATAAAATAGAAAAAAAAAAGACCAAAGGCGATTGTTCAGATAATGATTGTTTCCTTTGCTTATAAAAACTTTGGTTCTCCAATAGTTTTTAATGGGAAGCATACTAACTTCTTGGCCCTACCCCAGAACCCTCTTAACTGCTGGTAGGCAGAATAGAGTTCCCCTACCTTCAGGAGTGATGGTTCTGAGGGAGTCTGGGAGAAATCAACTTTGTGGCTTTGCTAGTGGCTCTGAGCATCTTTCCCATATGCTGAGCCCACAGCCAAGTAAGTGGCAATGCAGTGAATCCATTCCATGGTCACCAGATGTTTTTCAGAGCTGAGCTGTGCTGGTAGGGTTTTCAATTACTGATCCTTTAGAAACAGAACACCAGGCCTTTCTTCAGAGGTACCTTGGGAGAGATTCAAAGAGTTCGGCTTCTGGCTTGGGTAATACCTCCATTGTTTGCTTCCCTCGCTGAAAGAATCCACACCAAAGCATGCTTGTAACCCAAGTGATTTTTATGAAGGAGCAGAAGAGTTTCAGGGGTTACAACCAAGTGGAAGAGAGCACCCACACGTGTGGAATCTGGAAAATCCCAGGTATTGAGTGGACATGAGCGTGAGGGGCTGAAAGGCAAGAGGGCAAGAAAACATGCTCCCTGCTTTTATTCTCGCCCACCCCTGGCTAGTGGAAGGCACAGCTGATGGAATCGGTTGCCCTCATTGGCTAAGGTGAGCCCCCTCAGTGATGTCATGACACTGAGCCTAGATTGGACACCCAGGAGTGCCTCTCACCAGGATCTGGGACTTGAGTGAGTGCATGCTCAGTTGGGGATCATCATGGGTGCTCAGTGATTGCCTGATTTCTTTTCAACCTCCTGTATGGAGAACCTTGCCGGCATGGGAGTGACACCCCCTGTCCTTTAATTTAGCTGGTTCACATTCCCCACTGAAGGAATAGGGACCCAAATTTTTGGAAGCACGTGGGATGCCCCTGCTGCTTTCTGCTGTCAAAAGGGACACATCGTTGGTTCTTCAGTCCACCCTCTTTTCCTCTGTTGACAGGCCTGTGGGGCCCAAGGTGGATGAGGTTGGGAAGACCCAGGGACCATTGATCCTGGGGTTGGCGAACCTGGCTTAGCGTCATTGGTAATGTGGCAACATCTGGAAGAAACAAAGCAGATGATTAGTTTAGGTAAGGCTAGAACAAAACTATGAGGTAACAGTACTTTGGAAGTGTGGGGCACACTGGAAGATTGGAATAAGAAATCTTAGGACTGACAGGCATGGATACCAGTTGACTTGAAACACAGGAATTGTGTGAAAGTCTTTACCAGCTTAAAGATTGCCATGGCTCTAAGGGAAAGTCTTCTGCGGAGGACTTATCTGTCTTGGGGGGTCAGAGAAATGCCATCTTAAGACCAATCAATGGTTCACAGGTTTGCTCTGCTTCTGAAGGTCTGGTTGGGATGACTTCCATGGTTCCATCCGTAAATGTTGGATTCCAGCACTTTGCCTTCACATGTTAACAGTAGTAGTGGAGAATTACTGGCAAAGGACCCTTCCAGACTGTCTGGAGCTGGGAATTGGGGGACCCCTCTTTCCAGGTTATTAAAAGAACTAGGTCTCTAGACAGGTAGAAGTCTGGTAGCTTTTCCTCCCCCATGCCTGGATGAGCCCATGCTGATGGAAAGCCTCCCAGCCTTGGTCTACTCTTATGGCAAACTTGGCAAAAGGAAAAACAGGTCTGGGACATCCATGGGAGGCCAAGCCAAAAACGGTGGGCACTGCGTTGGACTAGCCACTAAGTTAAAGTGACCAGATTTTAACATTGGTAAAGCGGGACACTATTGACGGGGGGTGGGGGTGGGGTGGGGAGTGGTTCTTGATTAATAATTTGGTCTATATGGAGAAACAAAAATTTTCATAGAACACAAAAAATTATGGTAATACTTTTATTTTAATTTCAACATAAGTATAGTTTACAAATATGATGCATTAAAATTATGTATAGCATTATTTTATTCTTTGGCATATTTCTCATTTGAGTGAAATTTTTTAGTAGATTGCTATCATTGTTTGAAAGGTCATGACATTTTTCATAGGATTTGTTAAATTATATTTCACACATAAAATGGCTTTCAAAGTCCCAACACTTAATTGTGATTTTTCTGTTAGTCATACTTTATTTACCATAGAAAAAATGCGTTCAGTGGCAACTTTAGTTCCTGGTAAGGACAGCACGTATTCCACAATTTTTAGTGCATTATTGTGTGGAACATGGTTTCAAAATGAAATATTTCTAACCTTTGGTTCTCAATTGTAATTTCTGCTGCTGTCTAAGATTTAACTTTCCTTATCAATATATATTTTTATTAATGATACCTCATTAAAAGGATCAATTCAGAAATATTACTATATGGGAAATTTTGAGTAATGTGCTCAAATGATTTTTTTTGCACACCATTCCAATTAAGTTTTTGTTTTAATGTAGCTCAATGAATATATTCAAAATCATTGTAATGTATTGTCCAATCTTCTAAATAATCTATTCAGTTACTATAGAGGTTTTTAACATGATTCCTGATATCTGTATGATTTATTGCACCTTGTTTTGCTAGCTGACTTATACTATTATGGATAGTGAATGGAAGAAAATTGTTTCTAACCGCTCTTGACAGTGAAATTTTAAATTATTAACTTCATTTGCTACTACGATTACCGAAATTTTGTCACCTCAATAAGTTTTATATCATTCTGAAAAAGAGCTGCTTGATTGTGTACAATCTCTAGCCACATTTTTAAAGATTCTTTTTCAAAAAACTCTTCTAAAATTTATCCTGTGATAGAAAGTAGGATTTCAATGGCTTGTACATTTTCAAAATTCTTCCAACAGTTGGGAAAATAGCTAACCAGAGCACTTTACTGTACCCAAGTATTTTCTGATATTTGACTTCTGCAGTTTCACAAAATTCTTTAAGCATTTGAACACACACTGTGTATGTATATAATAAGAATATATTTTAATAACAAGATTTTCCACATCTCTGGGCAACAAGTCAGCATCTGTTTAAATGGCCTTGTTATGTGCACTGCACAGCCAACACCAATAATGTTTTGATTATGGGTTTTATTTAATTTATAAAAAAATTATTTGTACCTCTTCTCACTTTTCCTCTAAAATTTACGTTCGTGTTGTCTGCACAATATGCAATCATTTTATGTTTCAAACTGTTTTTTCCAAAATATTAATAATGGAACTGAAAATTATTTCAGAAGTTTTGCCGGGCAAAGAAACTAAATCTGAAATTCTAATTTTTATTCCAGATTCTAAATCAAGAAATCTACCAAAAGTTGAAAATAACTTTAAATCCTTATGATTAAAATGAGATGCATCAGAATATATGGATACAAAATTAATTATTCTAGATTTTTGTTTAATTCAAAAATGTGTATGGGGAAAGCACATTACACACATTTGCCTCAGATTTTGTTCTAGTTCCAATTTTTGGTTGAATACCTTTTTGACAACTTGTCCATACCGTTCCTGCATCTGAAGGAATGATTGTGATTAATAGCATGAAAAGACATAAGTCTTTCTGCTAATGCTAATTTCTTTTCTTATTCTCCATAAGTTGTTTTCTGAAAAAAATTACATATTTTGGAGGAAGATGCAGCAGTATTTAAATATCTTTTATGTTTCTGTGTCTCCAAGTGCTTTGAAATATCATTCTTCGCACCATGAAAAATAGAAAATTCACCATTGCATTTGAAATTCACTTCTTAGATCATCGTTGAATTTGCATCCTCTTTTCATACTCATTTTGTTAAAAGTCTAAAAAAATTTTAAATTATATTATATATTATTATATACATATTGCTTAAAAACAAGTAGGTACATAATTGCATGAAGATATTTTATTTTTAGTTTATAAATTAAATTAATTTGATTGTTACAAAGTAACTACATTTAAAAATTATTTTAATGAATGAAGTTTTTCTATAGTGAAGGGGTCAAGGATGCTTTGATTTGTCCTGTATACATTTTGGAGAAGAAGTTGACATGTTCTGTCTCAGATTATTTTTGCTCATTCTCTTTACAGTATGTGTGGCTGTTGTTTCATGCTTTCTCCCAACCCTACTATAAGATTGTTGCCCTCCTCAGGTGCCATGGAGTCAGTCCTGGCTCACAGCAGCCCTCTGGGGAACAGAGTGAAACCCTTCCTGTTCTTGCCCATCGTCACAATGAGTGTTTTCAGAACCCATTGCTGTAGTCGCCATGTCAACCTATCTGCTTGAGACATTTCCTCTTGTACTGACCCTCCACTTTACCAATGATGATGCCTTCCCGGGTGGTTCTCTCCTCTTGACATAAATATTATTATCATATACCGCTGTATATACTCTTTGTGTGTGTATATTTATATAAATATATGTGTATGCGTGCACCATTTATGACGCAGTTTTCACAAGCACATGTGTACATATGTATACCTGTGTGTTTGTATGTATTCCCTTGATATAGTTTTATATATTGCAATACATGCATGTCCATACATATCCTATCCCCTTTGTATAGCTCTGCATTTTATTTTAAATCACTGCATCCTTCAGAAGAATTTTCTAATCAACCCCTTCTCTTTTCTAGAGTATTTCAAAAGTTTACTTGCTGTTAGGGCACATGATGCTATGCAGGCCCTAGGAAGTCCCTATAAATCATAAGCAAAGCTGTTCAGGCACAAGATGGTGCCCATGGCCCTTAAGTGGCCCCACTCACCAATGACCATGTTAAGCTAGAAAAGAACTCATACAGAAACTCTCTGTCCCAGAAGCTATTTTGGTCTGTGTTATTACTTTTGCTCAAGTAAAACACAAGGATCTACCAGAAAGGCAGAAAAATGTGCTAATCTCATCTTCATAGGATACTCTGGATGGTCTCATGAACCTGCAAATGGGGCCTTTTATGGAAGCAAAGTGACTCTACCCATTGTGCAAACTGAATGTCACAGATGATGACAGTTTGAGCACTGGCAGGGGGTTGTTCAAGACCTGTCCTGGGAGTGACCTTAATGAAGTTAATCTAGGAATTCCTGAGTATGATGCAGTTATAAGCTCTAAGGATGCAATTCATCTTCAGAAAGCTCATCATAAAACATTTGGTGTAGGAAGAGTATCTGGAATGCCTGCAGGTGTCCAGCAATGGTCCTACCTGCTAGGACTTTCTTTTGAGTCCCAGACCCATTCAGAGATGACCGAGAAGAAAGTGCTTGAGTTTTGAGCCAAAGTTCATGATATCAACTGATCACTGTGTTTCTCCAGTGAGTAGAGACATGAAGAGTCAAAGCCAGAATTGTGTCTAGGGCTGCTTCTACTGTCATTGTTAGTACCAAGTCCAAGGTGATGTTCAGCAGCACATGCCTCCTCTGCATGACTGAGGGAAATTGCTCACTTTGAGTTTGAGGAGGGCAGTCACTGTTTTAAGGAGTAGAGGGTTGCTGTTGTGTTGGATGGAACACAGGGTTTAGATTCCTGGCTTATGTGATATTTTAGGAGTTTACTTTTCTACGTCTCTCTTTATTGCTAATGACTAAATGTCATTCCTTTTTTAATAGATGGTTGTTGGTCTGGGTAGACAAGAGAAACATTCTTAGACTTATGTGTATATAAAAAAGGCTTTTATATACAAGTACACTTGAATATTTAGAAAATGTCTCAGGCCAGTGCAGATCAAGTCCATAAATCCAATATAAGCCTATATGACCAATCCCAATCAATAAAGTCTTCCTGAGACTCACAGAACACATACATGGTGTGGAATGCAGGAAGATTACCGGCCAGTGGGTTATAAATCTCATGGATTCAGTGGTGTTGTAAGCATCTCAGCACTGGCAGGGGTCTCTATATGACTTCTCTGTCTCCAGAGGTCTGGTTGCACCAGAGTAGGTCCCTGTGACTTCTTCATATGTCTTGTCAGTAGAGTCTCCAAAGCAGTGAAGAGAGGAGGGGAGGGGAAGAGATAGGGGAAAGGGAAGAGAGAGGAGAGAGACTGTCTCCTGCCTGCAAGGAGGAAATCCAGGAATTCCCAGAATTCTCAGGAGAAAGCCATGTCCACACAGAGGCCTCACTGGCTATGATCTGATTGATAGACTAGACTCTACCCTTTCCTTCTTGATCTTCTAGAGTCCCAAACTGACACCAGAATATGTAAGTAGCACAGATGCCTTAAATTTTGAATCATTTTCTACATATACATTGCTGTGCAACAGGTTTAAGAATAAGCACTCTATTATTTTGTGGGGAAAGTGGGGGTAATTTACATTTTATTTTATGATGTAGAACAGGTTAACATGGTGGTGTTTCCTCAGCAGTGAACTTGGTGGTCTGAAGAAATGGAAGTAAATTCAGTGAATTGTGCTATGTTCGCTTTTTGGCCTGAGAGGTCATTGTGTCAAAATAGGCAAGTTCCTGAGATCCAAGAAGGTGGGCTGGCGAGACACCATTCTGGATTCAAACAAAACAAAACAAAACATTGATCATGGCACCTCAGGCCATGCTCTGGGGACTGCAATCAACTGCTACCCTGGCAAGGTGACAGCTGCGATGGGATGAGAAGAATATGGCCAAAAGTTAGAAGATCAACCTTGTGAAGGTCTATAAGTATAATCACCTCATACCCACAAGGCACACCGTGAATATCCCCTTAGGTTCTAAAATTGTCATCAACATGGATGTCTTCAGAGACCTGCTCTTAATTTCAATGCTCATTAGGAGACCAGGATCAAATTTGAGGAGAGTAAAAGATAGGCAAACCCAAGTAGTTCTTCAGGAAGGTGTGATTCTACATCTTACCTGACTCATTCATTAATACTGCCCCCCAAATAGCCCTTTGTTTGCCTACTAGATGTATTGTTAGACTGGGAAAAGGAATTTTGTTGGAATGTGACATTGGGTATTGGTAGAAGAACTAGGAAACAAGTAAAAGCTACACCTACATAAAAGAGGGGCTGAGCCGGTGCTTTCCTAATACTGTTTAAAAGTTACTATGTAAAATTAAAAAGATAGATGACAGAGAGGTAGCTATGTCTCTAGAACTTGGCACCGAGTTGCTTCCAACTCATGGTCACTCTACATATATTGAACAAGATGCTGCTTGGTCCTAAGTCATCGTCAGGGATCCTTGGCATGGGCCAGTGCAGTGTTGCAGCCACCTGGGTGATGCACGTGGATTTGGTGAGCATAGTCAAGAACTCCAATCTTCCCATGAGATCCTAATAAGGTAGAGACAATGTTTCTTGACTCATTGATTCTCTATACGTGAGTGACTATCTGATCTTTGGAAGAGGCCTTCACTGTTGTTGCTGGGGTGCTAGGCTTTTTAGGGGAGGAGCATCTTGAAGCTACTGAAATATCATGGGAGCTCAGAAGGTCTCTTTGAAAAAGGTGAGAAGACAGTAGACAAAGTGAGAGATCCACCTTCTCAAAAAATTATGCTCCCCTGCTGTTCCCAGGTCACATTTGCTCCCCGTGGGACAGAGTAACATTCCTCCATAGAGTTTCTGGGGCTGTGTGTCTGTACAGCAGCTTACAACTTCATCTGCTTCCTATGAGACACCTCATGCCTTTGAACCACTGTGGTACTTGTACCACCAGGGTCCCGAAAGTGAGGCATGAACATTTGGGAAACTGCAGTTCTTTATTAGACCTTGACTTTTCATTTTAGCTAAGTGGTGTGCACAGAAACACAGTGGGAGTAGAGCAGAACCATAGATCATGGGCCCCAGAGTTGAATGCAAAATGGCTCTAAGAAATTTCTCTCCAATCCCAGTGAATTTGAGAGAAACTTTCTATTGGGACAGGTGCCACTGTTCTGGGTGCTTGTCACAGTGCCCTTGTTCACAGTTTGCAATGTAATAGATACAGAGAAGCAACTGGATTCAAAGTCTTCTGCCATTGAAACCATTCATTGCAGTTCTATAGGACACAGTAGAACTGCTCTCTAGGGTCTGAGCTGTCAATGTTTATGGAAGTGGACTACCTCGTGTTTCTTCCTGAGGTCCCTTGCTGGATTCAAACTGCCAACCTGGAGGTTAACAGCCAACACGTTTCCTACCACAGATTCAACTAAGCTGTCCACACGTACAAGGAGCAAAAAGAAGACAATGCTGTCTAGTGGATTCCATCTCATGGCAAATGCAGGTGTTGCAGAGTAGAAGTGTTCTAAAGACTTGTCTTGGCTCCAATCATGATAGCAGTAAAGTACCCAGCCTTTCCTCCATAGTATATGGCTGGGTGGGTCCAAATTCCCAGCATTTAGAGTCGTTACTACAACCTCACACGACTTTTTCATTTTTAAATGTTTAAAGATGAAGTCAGTGAATATGGGAACTCACAGGAAGGAGCGGATGACCATGGAAATTATTCTCAGGCTATATACTCTAATCAGGGAACTGACAAAGTTTGCCCAGGGTTTCAGATATCATATTGGTTAGTGTCTCTCTTTTTTTTCTTTTCCTTCTTGCAATTTTGTCTCATCCTAAAGAGACATGTGTTGGAAAGAGTCCTATAAAGAAACAAAACCAGGGCACTAATAACTAAGCATATATATATATATATATATATATATATATACACATATATACACATATATATTTTAATTAATCTATAAAGCAGTGTGAATGGCTCAGTGCATTGCACTTGTGTGATAATACACTGGCAGTCCTTCAAGTCTTGAGGGCCACTGGGTAGTCCTCTGTAGAGCAATTCAGGTTCTCTAACTACAGGAAGCAGGTACCAACAGTCAGCCAGCTTACAGGGTCAGGCAGTCCCCAGCTCAAGAAATGTATATTCCAGGAGCGTGGCGAAGTAAGACTTGAAAGAACCTTAACTTACAGCAATACAGTCCAGGAATTAGGGTCCCTCAGATAGTGTAGCTTGCAAGTCAAGTCACAGAATAAGCAAAGCTGCTCACTGATCTGAAGATCCAAGAGTAAGAGTGAGAAAGGTGAAGCTCACCTAGCCATTTATACCTCTGCCCTTCAATTAATCTCACGTGTGTTCATTGGCCATGTTAGCACAACAAACCTAGCTTTCACAGTCCATCCTTTTCCAACTAGGCACCTGTACACAATTATTTAGTCATATATAATTATTTCCAGACATCAAGAGAATCAAACTTATACTTAACAACAAACATCTACCATGCATATAAATGAGAACACACTGAGTCCAATTTTATCTGATATGTCATACATGAACAAAGAAAACATGCTATAAGCACGTATAAAGAAAATACACCAATAGTCACAAACCTTGCTCTTGCTATTCATCACAGGGTCATAAATGACAGGTAGAGCTACCATCTTTTACTAACCATTCTGTATTACCTTTGCCCTCAGGAATCACCTCAGCTGGTTGCAGTTAGTTTTATGCCTGGTGAAGTGACCCATACCTTCATTCCTGGGGCCTCTGGGTCAATAGATGTCCTGTTATGATTAGGTTGCTTTTATTTACCATTTACTTTAATCATGGATCATGGTGGCAATAAGAGTTGGTCTATGTGATCTCCTGGATTCTAGACATATTCTTCTTTACCTCCATTATGTAGGTCCAGTCCAATTTCTCCTTGGTAATCATGATCAATCACAGCACTCAGTACAGTGACACCCTCCCTGAGTTGTTGATCCAAAGGCATGAGAAGCCCAAAGTGGCCAGGTGGCATTGTCAGCTGCCAGTTCAGTGGACTCTGAACTGTGTTTCCAGTTGGGAGAGTTCCTTCTTTTGTAACCAGGACCTCCAGGCCTGAATCACATAGGGTTGCTGGGACAGGAAGCAAAAATGCTGCAAGTGGGTCACTAGGAGTAATAGGAAATGATGCCACTACAGCATCCACCCTTTAGTAGCTGGAACCATGAATTCTGGCTATTGGCGACACAGCACTATAGATTGGCTGCTGGTTTTGAGCATATACAACTTCCTGGAGAACATTTCCTGAGCCCCACAAGTTGTTGCCACGTAGTTTGCACCATAGTTGTGTTTTTAGGAGGCCATCTCATCATTCTATCAAGTCAGTTGCTTCCGGATGTTGAGGAACATGATATGACCAGTGGATTCCATGGGCATGGGCCCATTGCCACATTGAATTCGCATTGAAATGAACTTTTTGAGATGAAGTTATGTGGATTGCCATGCCGGATGGATAAGGCATTCTGTAAGACAATGAAGGGTGCTTTGGACAGAAGCATTATGTGCAGGGAAGACAAATCCATATCCAGAATAGGTGTCTATTCCATTCAGAACAAAACACTGCCCCCTTCATATGTAATCAACCTGCCCCCAAATTGCCTGCTGATCTCCCAAAGAAATGGTCCCATATCTTGGACTTAATATTGGTTTCTGCTTCTGGCAAATGGGGTACTCAGCAGTAGTGGTGGCCACATAAGCCTTGGTGAGTTGAAGTCCATGTTGTTGCTGTACCCATGCACAACCCTATTCCTGCCACCATGTCCACTTCGATCTTGTTCCCTTTGGGCGATAACAGGAGTGCAGAGGGAAGAGAAGGACAAGTCTGCACAGTGCGTGTCATCTTACCCACTTGGTTGTTAAATTCCTTCTCTTCAGGGGTAATCCTTTAGTGATCATTCTCATTAGAAACAATAGCCTTGACTATCTTGTCCCATTCAGAGAGATTCATTCCCATACCTCTTCCCCACACTGCCTAGTCAACAATTTTCCAGTCATGTTCCTTCCAATTCCCTGACCACCTAGACAAGCCATTAGCCACAGCCCATGAATCAGTGCACAATCCAACATTTGGTCATTTCTCTTTCCAGACATACTGAACAAACAGCCAGGTGCACAGCTCAAAGTTCTGCTCATTGGGAGGATTTCCTTTCATCGTTGTCCTTTAGGGAGATCCCAGAAAGGGGCTGTGCTACTGCTGTCCACTTACGAGTGGCACCTGCCTACCATGCAGAGCCATCTGTGAACCATGCATGACTTTTCTGGGGTTTTTTTTTGCTTTTTTTATGGGCATCACTGCCCTCTGGTGGTCATGGGAGCTACCCAGCCTTGCTCCTGGAAAGCCGCTGCTGGATTTGAACCGCCAAGCCCGTGGGCCGCAGTCCCTCACTCAACCACTACTCCACTGAGGCTCAGCCCAACTTTTCTGTTTTTCATAAGGAACGCCCCAGGAGGTCATAGGTACAACCTGTAAGAGAGAAGGGCATGTGACAGGAGTGGAGACTGTGGACATTTAAACCACTTCTTCATACAGCTTTCTTGTACCTTCAGGTCCTGCTTTCACACCATCTCATATATATCACTTCCATTTAAGAATGACATGTTGTACACTTCCAAATTTATGACTCTATGGGTCAGACAATAATAAGTTCATGATGGGCTGTTCAGGCTTCATGGTGACTTGGTGGCCCACAGTGAGGCCTTCAGCTTCCACCAAGATTCAATAACAGACCAACAGCTCCTTTTCAAAGGGGGAGTAGTTGTCTGTAGAGGATGGCAGGACTGCACTCCAAAATCTCCACGGTCTACGCTGTGATTCACCATTAGGGGTTTGCCAAAGACTCTGCACTGCATCTTTGTTGACAACTGACACCTCTAACATCACTGGATCAGCTGAATTATATGCTCCTAGTGACAAAGTAGCTTGCATGGTAACCTGAACCTGTTGCAGAGTCCTTTCTTGTTCTGGGCCCCACTCAAAATTGTAGGCCTTTCATGTGACTTGATAAATACATCAAAGTAGAACACCCAAGTGGGGGATATGTTGCCTGCAACATCCTAAGAAGCCCACCAGGTGTTGGGCCTCCTGTTTCATTGTTGGCAGTGGGGGCCGTGGTGGGGGCAGTGCAATAGCTTATTCTTCACTTTAGTAGGAATATCTAGACATACCCCACATCACTGGAACCTTGCACATTTTACCGATATGAGGGTGGTTGAATTTCTGTTGGGTTAATTTCCCAACCACTTGTACACAGATGTACTAATGAATCTAGAGTATTTGGTACATACTCCTTAGTGGGTCCAATCAGCAAAATGCCATCAATATAATGGACTAGTGTGATGTTTTGTGGACTAGACAGGCAATCAAGTCCCTTCGGATTAAATTATAGCACAGGGTGAATGAGTTGCTATACCTCTGGGGGAGAACTGTAGAAGTGTATTGTTGCCCCTGCCAGGTGAAGGCAAACTACTTCTGGTGATCCTTGGAAACTGGTATGAGAAGGCATTGGCCAGATCAGTAGCTGCATACCAAGTACTAGAAGTTTTAATTTGCTCAAGCAATGAAATCACATCTGGAACAGCAGCTGCAATTGGAGTTACCACCTGGTTAAATTTATGGTAATCTACTGTCATCCCCCAGGAATGTGTCTGTCTTCTTTACAGGACAAAGAGATGAGTTAAACAAGGATGTGCTAAGAATCACCACTCCTGCATTTTCAAGTTTTTGATGGTGGCAATGATCTCTGCAATCCCCCCAGGAATGCAATACTTCTTTGGGTTTACTATTTTCTTAGGCAATGGCAATTCTTCTTGGCCTTTCCCACTATAATAGCCCTTATTCCACATTTCAGGGATCCAATAGGGAGGTTCATCCAGTTACTAAATATGTCTATTCCAATGATGCATTCTGGAACTGGGGGAAGAACCACAGGATGGTTTCGGCGACCCACTGAACCCACAGTTAGGTAGGTGTATCTAAGCTGAAACTCCATTGATAAATTGATCTCCATCAGCCCTCACTAACTGGTGGGCCTTTGAAACACTTTTGGGTCTCCTGGAGTTAATGTCACTTCAGAGCCAGTGTCCAGTAATCCCCGAAAAGTTTATTTCCTTTCCCCCAATAAGCATTCTTGTGAAATGCCTCAGGTCCCTTTGGGGAAGGTTAGAAGAAAGCCTAGCAGTATAAACCTTTGGCGGTGTTGCAGGGTCATACTTCAAAGGAACCCACCCTCCCCCTCATTCAAGGGGTAATGAGCCTGTACACTGGCTCAGGTCTGGGAATTGATTGAGTGATCGTGACTGTCTATACTGCTGTTCACCTGATCCAGCATTCTTCTGCCTCTTTATATCATGTAAATATTTAGTAGGTTTCCCATGTATTTCATTCCTAGGGACACCGTGACTGACTGAGTAACCAAAGCCATACGTTCACCCAAGACAGGCTGCTTTCATTACTACAGAAATATTGCTGTCTATTATAACCACATCCACTCTATCTCTGTTGATGCAGTACTAACACTTGCTCTCTATCACCACGGAGCCCAATCAGCCCCATTATGGGCAAAGGTTGAGATTTGCTTAGGGCAGTTCCCACTGTTAATCATGGTGCACACACAATAACAATTATAGGTCACTTCAGAGATGATTGGGGCCACTTCACAGGCTTGTTCCTTATGATTGTGGTGGAGGTTATGTCCTCAGGCCACCCCCTTTTGGGGTCGATGGGACTATCCTGCTTAATCCACTTCAGTATACCAATTTCCCTGAGTTTTTGGATGTCTCCTTAAACAGTGTAACTTAATTTCATCTAATCTAGGTCATCTGGCAGTGCATGCTTCAGTGAACAAAAGAAAGATTCGGACCCTCTCTTAGCCTCTCTCACTGAGACATTGAAAGAAGAATCTGTGCTTAGGGGTCCCCTATCCAGAAACTCAGACTGGTCTGATATTACATTTCAAGCATCCATATCCCACAGCCTCAGTAAACATCCCCAGGTACATTCCACAGGCTTCTGCTTGTACAGTCTTTGAAAGTCTGAGCAGCTCTTTGTGAGGAGAGCATGCTTCATCTAGGGTAATGATGTCAAGCTCACATTTAGGAGCTTTCTGAGCCTGATTTAAGTAACAAGTCTAGAGGCAATAACGGGTGAGGTGGTGAGGGTGTTTCCTGGGTGTTCTCAGCATTATCCTGTAAGGAATTTCCCTCAGGCAACGGTACTGCTGCAGCCCCACCTGGCATTTCACCTTGAATATGTTTGTTAATCTGCTCAGGTGTGTGTTGTTTTGTCCATTGTGGATTACCACCTTCAGCTGGGAGGGGTGGATCTACTGACTTGGCTGGTTCAATTGTTTCTAAAGGCTCAATATCCTCCTCTCCTGGATCATCAGCCCATATATTCCCATCTCAAATTTCAGCATCCTATTTTTTTATTCCCAATGCCCTCATGTTGGTATCAGACACTGCAGTAGATCTGCCATTCAGCTGACGTTGTAATTCAGCCACTCGCATAATGAGACTCTGGACCTGGTTCTCAGCAATGTCAGCTCTACTACTAGAGGTCAGAAGGCTCTCCTTTATAGCACAGGCATAAGTTTTTCTGTCTGTAAGTCAGCACCTGAGGTGCTTTTGTGAGACTCTGAGACCATCCCTTTCTTGAATCACACTTTGCATCATAAGAACCAGCCAACCAGCTTCCCTATACTTGCCCTCATGACAAAATTGCTGGAAAATATCAAACATACGATCAATCCGAGCCTCTCCTTTAACCAGCACACCATCTACGAGTGGTGCTGCTTTAGATATGAACTCTGCTATTTCACACCATGGATTAATATGTGTGGTAGAATTATTTGTGCCTTTAGGTGTAGAAATAGCATCATCAGTGCTGTTTATACTATTCAGACTGGAGAGCAAATTAAAAAAAACATATTTGAGATTTTATTTCTCTAGAAGCACCCCACTCCTGGGACCACTTGTGTTAGAGAGGATTCTCTAGTGGATATAATCCAGGACACTAATAATTATATAGATATGCCTCATAATAAATCAATAGTTAATGAATCTATAAAACATTATGGATGTTCCTGTGCAACTCACTTGTGTGAGACAGCTAATATACACTGGCAGTCCCTCAAGTCTTGAGCTCTGCTGGGTAGTCCTCTGTAGTGAAATTCAGGCTATCCAGCCAAAGGCAGCAAACTATGACTCAAGTCACCAACATTCTGTCAGATGACAGGGTCTGACAGTCCCCAGCTGAAGTGGTGTATATTCCAGGAGCGTGGGGAAGCAGGGCTTGAAGAAATCTCAGCCAATGTATGCCTGAATTAAGCCAAGGCCCTTTCTTCCACCTCATATGTATGTGAAAGCTGAACAATGCATAAGGACGACTGCCATACAAGTGATACTGATTAATTGTGTTGCAGGCGATGGATATTCAAAATACTATGAATGGCCAGAAAAAAGTAACCCATCAGTCTTGCATGGTGAGACCTCCTCTGACTTTGAACATGTTATCAGAAGAGCCAGAGCCCTAGAAAAGACCATGGTGGGTAAAACAGCAAACAATGGGGACAGCCCACTTTGGGGAGGATCAATTCACACTGGCTGTCACTGTGGGCTGAAACATAGCAAGTGTGAGGATGGTGCAGGATGCACGGTGGTGTTCCGTTGTCTTGTACATGGGTTCTCTAGGAGTCAGAGATGACTTGATGCCATGAGTGGGAATTGCCGATAATAAGAGAGCTTTCATCTCTGTAATAGAAGAGACAAAGAGCCTAGGAAATGGAGACACACATACAGCATAACAAGATAGTGTCTGTCTTTTTGTGAATCTTACTACTGCACTGGGACTCTTGCTAAAGTTATTTGTGAATAATTTCCAGCATTGCCTTAGGAATGATCTATGAATGGTTATTCTGGGAAATAGCACATGTCTTTAATATGCTTTGAATAATTTAATTTTCTGGAAGATGTGTTCATTTTAAGGAAAAACAACACCTTTATATGGAGTTGTTTCTGACTCAAGAAAGTGTCAATGTCTCACAAAGTGAAATTACTCCATACTGGTTTCCTGGCTGTTATCTCCATGGAAGTAGATGGTTGTGTCTTCTTTCCTGAAGTCGAGGCAAGGGAGGTAGTTGTATCATCAACATTTAGAGTAGCAGCCAGCAAGTGCAAACCCGTTGTGCCATCAAAGCATCTAAGTTAATCCTAAACTTAATGCGCTGCATGTGAATTCATTCTAGAGTAGAATTGCCCTGTAGGGTCTTCAAAGTTGTCATCCTCATGCAAGCAGACTGCCACATCGTTCTCCTGCAGAGCACCTGTTGATTTGGAATGGCTCAACTCTTAGTAAGGTTCCACTGAGCTGTTTTGGCGATTGTTTTGTTTAGTAAATTCTTTAGTAATGCCATCAGCCCCTCTGAAGGGAGGCCTTGCAACAAACCCCCTGGATTAGCCTTGCTCTGCTCTTTCATTTCCCATTCTGCTAGAAGGTCATGTGCATTTGCACTCATTAGGGATTGCTCTACTCAGGAAAGTTTCCTTAAATTTTCCTGTAAATAGGTAGAGGCAATGATAGAAAATCTCAAAACTTTTAAGGTGTTACCTATATAGTTGGACCCCAGCACAAATGTATTTGCACAGACAGTGGAAGGGGTCAGGGTCAGAAGGAGGGCAGAGAAGGGGATAGGAAGAGGGGAAAGATGGAGAAGAGGGGAAGATAGAGTGAAAGACAATTAGTCATACTATAGTACAAGACACATATCCACCACAGAACAGCCCATGAAGGTCAACCAGGATTGTGGTAGAATTGAGGATTACTGGGGCAAGGGGAACATTCAGTGTCTTTATACCAGTAAGATCTTGTATAAATGTAGATAGCGTTCAGCGATCTACATAAAATCTATCTTCCTTTTTCTTTGGCAGTTTGGGAGTATTACAAGGCAATGACCCTTTTATTTTTCAGTGATCTCCTTTCCATGCTAACATTTAAATTGCTTCTCATGGGAACTTTACAGGGCAGGGTAGAACTGACAGGATGGCCATGGCTTTGGTGTTGTGTTTGCCTTCAGTCCTTCTACTTGTGCTCTCAGGGAGGAGATGGCTGATCCTTTTGATAGGCTAATTTCATTTGTTTACATCCCAGAATAGGAGTCGTTGGGAGGCAAAAATGTTTAAAGACTGAAAGGTTGGTGGAGCTAAGAGACTCAGAGAAGACAAGGAAGAAAGGCCTGGTGATCTGCTTCCAAGAGTTCAGTCTTGAAAACACAGTGACACAATTTGCTTCTGCACACATGGGGGGCCACGAGGTAGAATCATCTCAATAGCCAGTCTCAGCAGCAACAACACAAGTCCAATTAAGTGAGAACATTTATTTTCTGGGTCCAGACAGATGCATAGAAAGGCTAGAGCTCTGTGTGCTCTTTTCACAGGACAATGCACACGGAAGAATGAAGAGGCATTGAAACCTTTGGTCTTTGGTGTTGTCATTGGGGACAAATCCTGACAGAGCCATGTTGTCGAGAGGTGTCATGGAGTTGGCTCTAACACAGTGCCCACACACAACAGAATGGCACGCTGCCTTTCCCTGCACTCTCCTCATGCTTGTTCCTCTCCATCCTGCTCCTCCACTTTACACGCATGAAGTCCCTCTCTGGCGACTGGTCACTCGTGGCAGCATGTCCAAAGTCTGTAAGGGGAAGTCTCTCCATCCTTGCCTCTAAGTACTATGGGGAGTCAGAAATAAAAAGTCTGTCTTGAAGGAATACAGCCAGAATGCTGTTGAGAAGCCAGGATGGCAAGACTTGCTCTCATGCTCTTTGCACACCAGGAGAGATCCGTGTCTGGAGAAGGATTTCCCACTTAGTGATATAGACATGATGAACAAAGGGGAAGGCCCTTGATGAGATGGGCTGACACAGTGGCTGCAGTCATGGGTTCAAGCGTAACCCCAGCCAGGAGGATGACACACGACCTGACAGTGTTTGGTTCTGTTGTCCGCGGCTCCAGTGCGGACCCCTGACAATGATCACATTTGATCCCCTTGAGCATAGACAGTTTCTCTGTTGGATAGGACAGGACAGACTTCAGTAACTTACAGTTCTTTCTTGGAGAAATGTCAAGTTTTCTGCTCCCATGCAGACTTAGAGCCTCAGGAAGCTTCTATGAGTAAGAATCAAATTTATTTTGCCTTTAGGCTCTAAATAGGTATACATTTTCTCCAGAATTTTTTTTGCACTCACACAATTATAGCTACTTTAGGTAACAGGTATTTTAGGGTGACTTGCATGCGGTATTGTCCTTGATTTCAATGGAAAACCCTTTGTTGTCACATAAAAGGGAATTTGGTCATCAGGGGTTATGAGCCCGGCTGCCAGTGGAGAAGTCAGTGACTCACCCTCCCAAACACCACACAGAAGACCCTGCAGTCATCTTCAGGGGCGGTTCCCTCCGTGGGAAGCCTCTGTTGCAGTTTCACTTGCTCCCATAGGATTGCTGTGAATTAAGAGTCAACTCATCAGTCTGCAAGGAGTTTGGTTTGAGGGGCTTATTTTGTTGCTATTTCATTTGCTAGAAATATGTATTTTTGTACATTGCTGTTATATCTAGCAGCTTTCAAAATATTTTAGCAGACTTAGTAAACTCACTTTTGTAGCTTTTCTTCCTAAATACCCATAACAGGTCCACCAATGATCATACCTACATTTCTTATTTTCCAAACCATGTCCCTCTGGTTTCTTCAGCTCCACATTACCAAGTTATGTCACATCTTTATTATAACTTTGAGTAGGAATGATGGGAGCAGGCATGCTGGTCTACTTTTCTATTTCAAAGTCAAGACTTCCAGTATTGTGAATTAAATTTTGATATGTAATAGCTTTGCTGTTTTCATCTTTGTAGATACAATCTATCTAGACCAATGTTAAATTTGACAAAAAAAAAGTTCTCCATAGACCTTTCGGTGGAATTTTTCTCTCCTTTCGCCTTTGCATGAGCTATGCCAGCCATGGAGCAATGTGCCCTGGATCAGACCAGGTGATTTCCCTGTTGTCTTGCTCTTCTCCTAGACGCAAGCACAGCAGGAGAGAGCATCTGAGAGTGTGGGAGTGGGCCGAGATTTTCTCCTCTCTCCCTCTGCGTGGGGGAATGGTTTCTCCTCCGTCTTCTCTAAAGCTGCAGCTCCATCTGCCTGACCCCCAGGGTAGAATTGCTGCTGGTGGCCCCCCACCATGCTGCCATGACATGTTGTTCCTGAAGCTCAGAGGGAGGAGCTGTCAGAAAAGTTGCAGAATTTCTCTGCTTTCAAGGTGAGGACGCTGACATGAGAAATGAGGGGAACTGTCTGTCTCAGAAGAGTGGACACCTGACAAAGTCCAGCAGGCCTCACAAAGCCACATCAAAATTTCTCTGCTGACCTCTGTTTTTCATGACATCTGGTAGGTTCTCTCAGGATGGTGAATGCCTGGGTCTATTGATAGAGACCCATAATCTGCAGAAGGACAGGATCATGAGAGACCTTACCTGAATACTTATGAACAGTTTCCCCCCTCCTCCCATTCAAGCGGGGTCAGAGAGCACCACCCCTTGTGGTCAGGCCCAGAAATCCACCTTGGCACACTCTTCATCCTAGAGCCTCATGGAAGGAAAAAACCTCACTCACAGTGCAAAGAGCTCAATAGAGACAGGAATCACAGGTTCATCTAGACTTCCAGGTGAGGATTTCGAGGGATAACTCAGGGGGCCACTGACTCTAAAAGAGTGAAATTCCACAGAACCAAGCCCCTCTATCTACCCGCAGAATGCCTAAAGAGTGGAACTTGGGTATGGTTCATTCTTAAAGCTGCCTTGGAGGTCCCACGAAGGAAATGGCTTGGTCTAAATGCATATGGTCCTTGGTGTGCCAACATGTCAATTCAACATACCGCCATGTGCACGGATACAATAGCATGGCCTGTTGGGCTGGCCCAATCCCATCCCAATTATGTGAACACCCCCCCCCCAACACACACACGAGAAGAATTCACTTCAGAGTACAGCACTGAAGCTACAGCTCAGGGAGAGGGTCGTGTCAGAACAGAACACACAGGAACCAAGGAAGAGGGAAGCATAGGGAATGGGATACATCCTGGCCCACCAAGCCAATGCAGCATTATTCCTGCTCAAAGTAACCTAAGCACAGAGTGGACCGTAGGGCGGCGCCACCATGAGACAAGACATCCCTCACTGACCCATAGGGACACGAGGGACAATACTAGATGCACAGTGTGGGAGCACAGTGTGGGAATTGTGCCTGAACTAACTCACCAAACCATGGCAAAATATTAAGGGCAAGCAGCAGAGAAACTTCCTTTGCTCAGGGCAAAGTCATATTAAAATAGGTTGTCTAGGAGGCAGATGGGGATGTAGTTTGCACAGAGCAGGCATTCTGATGGTGTGTGTCCTAGTTGCTCAGAAAAAACGCAATTCATTGCTGTTCACAAACAGAATTTCATTTTTCACAGTGTAAGAAGCTAAAAGACTCTTCTATCAGCTGAGGTAGGGGGATCCTTTCCCAGCTTCACCAGAAAGCTATCCTTGATATTGTTGCACTTGCTGACTGCCTGCATTGTCTTCAAATACATAGTGTCAGTCTTGCACTGAATTCTAACTTCTCCTGAGTCTAATCTACCGAGTTGTATCTCCAAATAACTTGTTTAAAGCGTTCCCCTACACTGCTGGGGCTGTATTCATGTGACAAGCAATGGCTTGGTCCCAAAAGGAATCCTGGGCACAGATAGAGAGGGGAGGAGGTACAATACACAGCAGAGGCTCCACCCTTCCATCCCTCACAGAGTGGCTCAGCGAGGAGACATTAAACCTGGAATGGAGAAGTGCTCTTCACAATGACTTTGTGTTGGCGAATAAACCAGAGAACACGACTGGGAGGTGACCTGTGCTCTTGATCCAGCGCACCTGATCAAAGTCCCTGACTGTGAGTTTGACACAATCCTCTCCAGAATTCCGAAGGTGAGTGAAGTGGGAGGATTTAGCATTTTGCCTTGGGAGAGCAAGAACCCACACCATAGGAAGGGTATTAAAGTTAGAACACCCCAAGGGGAACTGAACAAGCACCCATGGAGACTATCTCTCAGACCCCGGTGAGATGCAGGGACAGGAGTGTGGCGCATCATTGGAGAGGGGGTTTGTTGGTTCTTGATGGCAAATTGTTGTTCATTTCATGAAGCAGTGTTCCTGTAGGATGTGTGTAAAGTTCATCTCTTCTCAGACAGAGGAGAGCAGCCGGAGCAAGTATGTAAGGTTCATGCTGGGGGAGGGGGGTTGTGGAAGGCACCGCACATGAAAGTTCCCAGGAACAAAGAAGCACAGACTGAATTAACACAAGCCCCTGCCCCCTGCTCCCCACAAAGACCACTCAGGGACAGAACCCAGTCCTAGGCACAAATACCCGAACTCAGATGTTAGGCAGAAACTTTCGTGTGACAAAGCCATGCAGCTGGGGTGTTTTCAGGTTCACTCAGTTGCTATGCTAGAGATTGGTGGTGTGAACTCACCCAGGTGCACTCTGGAAGAAAGAACTGGTGATACTTTGTTCTCTAAAGATGACAGCATAGGTAAAACTATCAGGTACTTCTGTTGTCCAACATGTGGGGTTTCATTGATTTCTGTTTTAAAAGCGATCCTGGATGCCCTACGTACTGCTTTGAGGGGCTCAGATCACCCTTCATCAGAGGACAGTAGAGTCCCAGGACTGTGCAGGAGGGCTCCAGGCAAGGGCGCTGGATGTGGGTTAAAGAGACCATGCTACCTAAGAGCACAGGCATAGCTTGAAGTCCCTCCCGTCCTGAAAGCTTCTGAGCCAAGTGTCTGACTTGAACATGGAGAGTAAAGGAGGGGGGTGAGTCTTCCCTGGAAACTAGGGAAGGACCCTTAGGGCTACTGCAGAAGCCTCAGGGAACCTGAGAGGCAGAGGAGCCCTGCCCAAGCTCTCAGCTCTGGGAGATCGTCAACAGAAGTATAACTCCAAGCTCCCAGCACCTCACTATGGAGCTTTTGTCTGGGCCAGAAGTCTCCAATGCTGCTCCCAGGGGTGTCAGGAGAAAGAGGAAGGAATTTCACGGACCCTGTGGGCCAGGACCCCACTGACAAGGACTGAGGCTCTTTGACTTCTGTCACAAGGGAGATGATGATACTTCCCAGCAGACAGAAAAATTCTGAAAGTTGTTGGGCATCAAGGCAAGCATCCTTTAAAACAGCATATTTCAGGCTGAGCCCTTGTGGCATAGTGGTTGTGTGCAGGACTGCGGCCCACAGGGTTGGTGGTTCAAATCCAGGAGCAGGTGTCCAGGAGTAAGGCTGGGCCTCTACTCCCACCAGGGCATTGATGTCACAAAACAAACAAACAAACAAAATAAAACAACAGTTCTCAACTTTCTAATTCTGTGACCCTCATGTTGTGGTGATTCCACAATCACAAAATTATTTTTGTTGTTAATTCATAACTGTCAGTTTTCCCCCGTAGGATGCCCAAAGGGGTCACAACCAACAGGGTAGGAATCACTGCTTTTAGAGGGAAGAGAGACGAGGTCCCCTGGCCTTCTTCACAAGAAGAGAGAAAGCTATTCAGGGTCCCCACTCTCCTATTAGCCTTGCACAGCTCTCCTCAGAGAGGTCAGGCGGAGGTGCTCCTGGTCTGTCGTGGGTGTTGGTGGTCTTCTGGGATGTGAATTGTTGTAACCAATGGGGAGGCCTGTTCAGCAGAGTGAAGAGACTGATGCTCTAACAGAGATCAAAGTGAGCACACCGAGCTAAGAGGGGTCTCCTCCTTCTGCTAATCAGCAGGGTCCTAAAGCCCTCTGAACAGTGAGCTGAATTGACTTCCTCCAGGCTTCTCAAGGAGGATAGAGACCTAGTATTCTCAAAGAGCTGCTCTGGTGATAATCCTGAGGCAGGACTGTAACTGACAAGGAACCCAGGACAGAAATCTGCCCACCCTAAGCTATGGTCACTGAGACCCTCTGTCAGCAGTAGTGTCTGATGTGTTCATATCATTTTTCTCCTTGGCTCCCAGAGGACTTTGAGATGTCAAGGTCTGACGTGCAAAGGGGGGTGGGGCAGCACGCCCTTCACTAGCAGTTGATCTACAGACTCTGAACGTAAATATGGGACCCTCCACTGCTCCTCACAGGGAGTCCCCACTGGCAGCCCTGTTGTCAGGGAAGGAAGTACCTGAAGCCCGAAGCAGGCATTCTGTAGGGGAGCCTGGAGCTGCAGCTTCCTAGGGCAGGACCCTCAGAGAAAAGAGGGCTTGTTATGTCAGGCAGGCATCTAACTGCTGAAACACTCACACATCTCATCCCCACTTCCCTAGTGGACCCATTTTATCTGTTGTCCTTTCACACTCCTGCCTGCCATCGCTTTTCCCCTTTTTTTGAGACCAAATATCACAGAAATTTAAAGTCAGTGTCAATGTTATCTCTCCTTCTATAAACATTTGTAATGAGGTAGACCATTTCTTAGGCCCTGTAAGTAAGAGAACCAGGGAAGGAGAGCGTTTAGGGTGTAAACCTTAACTTTTTAATTTATTTGTTTCAATTTTAAATAATTTATTGTTATGCTGCATTATGGCGCCCTTTTACTGGAGGAGTAAAAGACACACAAATAAAACCATGCATTACATTGTAGGGTAGCCCGTCATCAGATCAATGACTCTATTGCAGTAAAGACCCTCCTTTCCCTGGCTTCCCCTTTCCCCTGACCATTGCCTCCACCCTCATTGTGTTGTGTTGTTGTTGTTAGGTGCCCATAGAGTGAAACACTGTCTGGAAGTGTAGCAGTTACACATTGGACTTCAAGCCGCAAGGTCAGCAGATCAAAACCACCAGGTGCTACTTGGGAATAAAAATAAACTTCCTATCTCTTGCTACTCTGTCCTGTAGGGTCACCTTGAATCAACCTCTACTTAATGGCAAACACTCTTATTTTGCTTTGACTCAGTAATATTCACATTTTCTCTATTTTATGTTCGTCTTTATATGGGAACTATCTTCTGTTTATGTAAGTTTCTTCGGTTTCCTTGTAGTTAAGCTTTATAGTTTTATTTCACAAATCTTTTCTTTGATTAATTATATTTCCACATCTCATTTTGGGATCACTATTTTAATGATATCGTTCATTAAATGTACAACAATTTAATTAATGTTTGATCATCTTGCTTGCTGAGTAGCCAAATTTTTTTAATTCATTTCAGCAATTTTGGGGGTTGTTTGAGGTATTCAATATAGGGATGTGTCATTTATAAGTAGAGAGAGTACTGCTTCTTTATCAATGTGAATGCTTTAATATATTTTTATTTCTTTTAGCTCTAGTTAAGGCCACCTGTAAGCTGCTCTTCAAGAGGTCCCTAATGGCTTCGAGTCAGAAGATTAAATTTCTCTTTCTTGAGAAAAGGCCTGAGACCCAAGGTAATGGTGACAGTGTCCAGGGTCCTCAGGCCACTGCAGAGGAAGAAGAAACACCCCCCACTTCTCCCATCTCTTCTATATCTTCTTGTTCTGAGGACTTTCCCCTGAGCTTCCCCGGTATGCGGGTCCCCAAGTTACCAAAGGTCTTCCTGTACACCACTCTGGATAGACAAGATGCTTTCCTTAGGAGCATTGCTGAACTTGCCCAGACTCCAGATGGGGGACCTGCAAGCGCTCCTGCGGCTGCTGCGACTCCTGCTCAGAATACCCAGAGAGACCCCATTGACCTGAGGGTGAGCTTATTGGTGCAGTTCCTGCTGCACAAGTATAACATGAAAGAGCCCATTTCCAAGGCAGAAATGATGACGATCATCAGCAAAAAGTACGAGGAACATTACCCTGAGATACTGAGGAGAGCCTCTGAGCAAATGGAGATGGTCTTTGGACTTGAGATGAAGGAAGTTGACTCTACAAGTCAATCGTATGTTTTGACTAACATTGTATAGATCTCCAGGGAAGGGACTCTGAGTGGCAGCAGGGGGGTTCCCAAGATCTGCATCCTGCTGCCCATTCTGGACATGACCTTCAGGCATGGCTGCCAGGCCACAGAGCAGAAGATGTGGGAACTCCTGTATCCACTAGAGATATTTGATGGGAAGAGGCACTTCATTTTTGAAGAGCCTTGGGATTCCTCACCAAAGATGTGGTGTGGGAAAAGTACCTGGAGTACAGGAAGATGTGCAATAGTGATCCTCCAGAGTATGAACTCCTGTGGGGTCCCCGAGCCCCTACTGAGGCCTGTAAGAAAAGGGTGTTGCAGTGCTTGGTAAAGGTCAATAATATTGCTTTTCATGAACTCTAAGAAGAGAGAACAGCAACTACATTTTCTGTTGGGCAAAACGTTTAATGCCAGTGCAAATGCCAGATTCAGGATCAAGTCCTGCAGGGTCTCTCCGCCCTCCCCTAGGGATGGCTGGCAGAGATGCACCAGTTTGTTGTGAAAAATGCAAATAAAGAGTGGAACTGTGAAGATGTTTTAGCTGCACCTCCCATGAGCAATTAGTCTATAGTTTTAACTCTGAGGGTTTCCTCTTAGAATTTTCTTAAGTTGTGCTTTTTAATTAATGTTAATTTAAACTCTGAAGAAAAAAGAACTGTTTTAAAAGTTAAAAAAAGGATATTTACCTTCTTTTACAAAAGACGATTCTTTTGCCCTTCAGTCAGAATAAACAGGAACTAACGTATAAGTATGGATGTGGATTCAGAGTAAGGAAATCCTCAGAAATGGTAAGGGAGACCACAGTAAATTGCTTAGGGACATGACAGAGAGAGAAAGTTGGACAGGTCAAGTTATTTGTTCCCTGATATCTTTTGTTTAATTGAAAAATGATTGCATTTGCTAAGTTCATTAAAATAAAATGTTGCAAAAATATAAGGTGAGAATTTATACATCTTGTTCTGTGGCTCTTATTTTGCACAAATCATTCCCCATCATATATATTTGGAAGGATTTATGCTTGTATTATGATCTTTAGGAGAAAGTGGATCCATCCATTTGATTAACCACTGTCTTAAGAGAGGAGGAACTGAGGAAGCCAGTTACACTTCAAGACTTGAATTAGGAAGAAGTAAACCCACTGCTAGGTCCTCCCAATGGTGATGACCCTGGTCCAGGTCACTTGGGTCCTAGAGACACTTAGGTCTCTGCATCAATGGCCAATTTAAGGCACGCTGCTTGGGCTGGAAAGGGTAGGAGTTTGCCTGCAGTAGGAATAGATCAGAGTACATTGGGGTGTTCACGGGCAGACATCCATTCTCAATGTGTCTTCTAGTGTCCAGGCACGGCCTACAATGGAGTCTGCCTCTAAGACCTTACTCTGGGGTTGTGAGTCAGCCAGAGATCCACCCCCACCTGGGGCTGGGCTGGCAGGTGACCAATGCTCTGCTCACAGCACACTTGAACCATACAGTTTCCTTTTTTTCTATTCAGAGCATGCAGAGGACATTTCTCAGTGATGGTTTCATAGTCCCTGGATGGGAGTATGATGTCCAGAAGCCAAAGCTCTGCCATGTTTTTGGAGGAAGGGGGATCAGCAGCCCACCCCCAGCATGAGACAATATAATTGGGATCTTTGGACTGACATTTAGAATATTCTAAGTGAAGACTAGACTTTCTTCCGGGTGATAATTAAGGGAAATCATACTGACATGGATAAGAAGGGGCTACACATGGATCCTGTCAGCAATTTTTGGAGCTGTACATTGTGGTAAATGACACAAGTCTATCCACTGCCCTGGGCTCACAGTGCACCTCCCCTGAACATGATACCTACTTCCTCCAAATAACATGTGCTCTCAAGTCCCACACTATACCTGTGGATCTAGTGCTCATTGCCAGCAGGTTGTCCTTGGTATTTTAATGGATCAGAGAAAATGGATCGGTAAAAATGGATCTGCATGTGTAAAATCCATTATTGTGAGTTATAAAGAAATCAACTGAGAATTTACCCAAGACTCTTTCATTCTAGACAGGGGAATATTAGAAGGCATATCACATGACAGATCAAAGGATTCACAGAGTAGTTGCTGATCTGAGTATCAGGATGTAGCACTACATTGAGAAGTAGTAGACCGAGCCGCCAATCCAAGTCTGTCCTTGAGGGCGTCCTTGGGCTTTCACAATACTAGCTCTCAGAGTGCTCACTCAAAGGCAACTCAAAAGGACAAGAGAGGTGCTATTTACACACTAATTCTGCTTCGAAGACCTTCAGTCCGGTTCTTCCTTTGTGAAGGATAATTGCTCATTTTCCATGTTTCCAAACTATACTGTTTGTGTACATGGTGGGCAGTCTTGCAGTGTGACAAGATTAACTGAAGCAAACCTTGCCTTTGGTCCTCTAGTAATGTCCCATATGTTTCCTACTTTGCAATCTTTTCCAGTCTTAACCATTGAATAAATTCATGGTACCATTAAATAAACCATCATATTCCCAAACCAAAAGTCATGCAGCGGACAGCAGTAGAGTTTGTCTGGCAGTCATGTGCTTATGTAAATTTCATGATTGAGATGTAGGAGTGGAGTCTAACCTGTTAATCTGGAGCTAGCCATTGGGTAGCCAATGAGGCCTCCATGTGGGCCTGGCTTTCCCTGAGACTTCTGGGAAATCTCACGATATTTCCCTCATGAAGATGAGAAGCTAGCTCCCCAGTTGTTGGGAGTTAGTCTCAGAAACAACGAACTATGGACAAGACAAGATGGCAGCATCCGAGTAACTGAAGGAGCCAGAGGAGAGGCCACATGGCCTTACCCTGATGGAACCAGACCTCTGAAGCTGGAGAAGTCACATGGAGCTCCCTGCCAGTGATGAGTTGCTTCTACCACAACTGGATGCTGTTGATGGACCCTGAGCAATGAAAGAGAGGGGACATGGGGAAACCCCTGCCAGCGGTGGGACTGTACACCCACTAGCCTGTGACTTTGTGAGTTGGAAGGAGACTTTATAGACTGATATCGGGTATATGGCCTAATATCGGACTAATGACTTTGAACTGGACTGGGCTGGGATGCTTTCTCAATGTCCCATTCCTCTTGTATATACAAACCTTTCCTTTATATCCGTATGTGTCTCTATGAGTTTGTTTCTCTTGTTTACTTTGATGAACACAGCTTGCAATCAGAACACCTGGCGCAGCACTGGAAGCTGTCTAGAGTTCTTTTCCCACTCCACTTGAACCCATGTTCAGAGGAAGTCTTTGATTCATTTGATGTGCTTGTCAGTGTAGACTAGAGAAACAAATCCATAGAAACTCATATGTGTATTAGAGATAATTTTGTATAAAGGTTAATTGTACATAAAG
Organism: Nesogale talazaci; assembly: GCA_004026705.1. Classification (NCBI taxonomy): domain Eukaryota; kingdom Metazoa; phylum Chordata; class Mammalia; order Afrosoricida; family Tenrecidae; genus Nesogale; species Nesogale talazaci. The sequence continues at coordinate 28,597 of PVJH01006805.1, forward strand.
AATGGGTTAGAAGGGCTGAGCCCTGGTGGCGAAAGTGGTTGAGTGCTGAACTGTGGCCCGCGGGCTTGGCGGTTCAAACCCACCAGCGGCTCTCAGGAATGGGTTAGTATTAAGACAGCAGGTGGTCATTTGACTCCACTCAAGTACATCTTTAGTGCAAGAATATGTTCTTCTATTAAATTGGCATTCCATTATTCTCACCTTCCCAGCAAGATCACTGAAGAAAATGTGTGCATAACTAAAGGTGGTGAGGAAAGCTGATAGTGCCCAGCTATCAATAGATGGAGCATGTGGGGTCTTACAGCCTTGAAAGTAAACAAGCAACCAGCTAGCTCAGAAGCAACAAAGCCCACCTGGAAGAAGCACACCAGCTTGTGGGGCCATGATATGGCCAAGAAATCTGGTACCAGACATCAAAAACTAAAAATTATGTCATTATAAATGAGGGGAAGTACAGATTGGGGACCCAAAGTCCATGGATAGGTGAAGTGACATCGCCTTATTGAGGGGCTGCAAGCAGGAGATCAGCCAGTCAATTTACAGTGTAGTAACAATGAAATATGCAACTTTCTTCTTGTTCTTCAATGCTTCCTCCCACCCACTATAATGATCCAAATTCATCCTGACCAATCCAGCTAGACCAGGGAATGTACACTGGAGCTGGAAATATGGGGCGTTTAGGATGGATGATATCTTCAGGACCAGTGGTGGAAGTGGTGATATCAGGAGTGTGCAGGGATGGTGAAATTAAAAGGGGGAACCAATTTCAGGGATCTGCATACAGCCTCCTTTCTGCGGTATGGACATGAGGGAAGCGAGTGAAGGGATACATCGGACAGGGTGTGATATGAAAAAAAATAATAACAATCTGTAAATCATTAGGGGTTTATGGGGGGAGTGTGGAGTGAGGGAAATATGGGGAACTGGAAAGTGGAGGGATGGTGTTTTAATGGTGATGATGGCAACAAGTGTGCAAATGTCTGCATACAATTAATGTATTTATTGATTGTGATGGGAGTTGTATGAGCCCCCAATAAAATTATATATATATATATATATATATATATATATATATATATATATATATACCAGGTGATGGTAACATGTGTACAAATGTGCTTGGCACAATGGGCATATAAATTGTTATAAGTCTGTAAAAGCCCCCCAATAAAATGCTTTGTTAACATAAAAATAAAATAAGCAAAATAAAAGCATCCCAACCCAGAGCAGTCGAAGCCCATTAGTCCAATATTAGCCCACGTGCCTGATACCAATGTACAAAGCCCTCTTCAGATTCAGAAAACACATGCAATGATGCCAGATGCAGGAAGATCACAGGCCAGTAGGTAGAAAGACTTTGGATCCAATGACATTGTAAGCACCTCAGTACACACCCGGGTCTCCTTGTGATTCTCCAGGTCCCCGGGCATGGGGCCTACCAGCATAGCGCCATGTGTCTTGTCCTCAGGGATATTTCCCGGGAAGTGAGCAGAGAGAGAGAGAGACTGTGTATCTCCCATCTCCAAGGAGAAAAATCAAGGAATTGTCTAAATTGTCATGAGAAAGTCAAGCTCACAAAAGGGTCTCATTGACTATGATTCCATGGACAGACTAGACTCCAGCCCCTTCACTCTTAAAATCTCAAGTCCCAAATGGACACGAGATTACAAAATTGTTACATTTCATATTCTGGATATGTCTGAGTAAAGAGGTATCACACCTCGAGTTTATTGCTAGAAGCCACATTCTTGTCTGATACATTGTCATTATGTGAGATTGAAGTACAATATATTGAGTGATAGTTTTCTTAAGGAATATAAATTCTAGAGGGCTGAGCTCCAGTGGCGTAGTGATTTTGTGTGGGACTGCGACCCTCAGGATTGGCAGTTCAAATCCAGCAGCAGCAAGACTGGGCCTCCGACTCCCACCACGGGGGAGTGATGGCCTCTGCCAAAAAAACAGAACAAAACAAAAAGAATATGAACTCTGGATTGTGTTACTGGTGATATTAAAATTAAAGAGAGCTGAGCCCCGGTGGCGTAGTGGTTGTGCATGGGACTGCGGCCCACTGGGATGGAGGTTCAATTCCAGCAGTGGGGCTGGGCCTCCTACTCCCACCACCAGAGAGCAGTGATGCACCCCCCCCCCAAATAATAAAATAATAAAATTAGGGGGACAAATTAGAAGGTTTTATGTGGGCAATTGTTTGGGGGAATTTGGGTTCTCAGTAGAAATGAGAAGTGCTTTATTGAACAAAGTTTGTCTAGCTCACGCCTATATATAATAACTTACCTCCCTACATGAAGTGAATTATGTACTCCCAAATACGATTTGTCACTCATCACCCTATATGCATGACTAAATCAGCATCTGGACCCAGGTTTTCTTTCTGAGAGAAAGAAGTCGGGAGTAGAGTGGGGTGCATCTCCTGCCCATGCTGTGTCAGTTGACGCAGAGACAACAAAGCCAATAGGCAATGATCATCCACACTGCAGGCCGGTGAGCAATACCACGGCGCATGAGATTTCTGGGGAACCAGGGTGTCGTGGCTGATAAGGACAAGACATTTGAATAAAATCCAGCAGATAGCAAGGAAGTCTTCCCCGAGAGCCCGTGCCCAGAATCGGCTTTTGTGCTTCTTCAAGCAAGGGCTGCCGTCTCAAGGGCGCATTTCCACTCTGAGCGCAGATGAACTTTGTCCTGACCTGGGGTGAGGTATACACCCCATAATGAAAGGAGAGGGAAACGAACCCCCATAGAATCTTTGTCCACGGCACTAACCCAGCGCAGCTCACGGTGCTGCATGAAGGGACACCGGCCTGCACATCCTGACCGCGAGACCACTCATCGCTGTACATCGTCCTCACCGGTGAGACCCACTTAAGAAGCCTGGAGCAGGTGTCCGCATCCGCAGAGCGCTCCTCCTAGGTTCTTGAGCTCCCTGGAGACCATGGACAGTGCTCCAGGAGGACTTCCAGCTGCATGCTGCATCTTGTGAGATCTGCCCTGACTTCAGCCCTCAGGGAATGCTGTACAGCGTCGGCCCCTTGAGGAACCCAAGTACCCAGATTTGACGTCGAGGGCCCTTCAAGTTGTTCGTGGCCCTAGACAGTGCCCTCTCTACATTCGCTGTGCGTCTTTCTTCCCAGAGGACCGCATAGGAGACCAGGTAGCGAGCCTGGGTGTGGGTGGAAGGGAGAACTCACCCCGAAACAGCGTCCTGTTGGGTCCCAACCTTCCTGTGAGCTCAGGGACCAAAAGGTCCACGTGGATCTTTGGGTTAGGGTCTAAGAGACAGCAGCGCCCTTCTGGAGAGGGAGGACTGGGAGTCTATCTGGGGACAAGAGGGCGCTCTTAGAACCCCTGCAGAGGTCTCCCTGAAGCAGGAGGACTGCCAGAGCGCCGCCTGTGCTCCCCATGCTGGCAAACCGCAGGAAGAAGTGGGGTGCGGGGCATAGGGGTTCCGGACAGGGACTCAGACTGGGTCAAAAAGCCAGAACAGAGTGCAGCGTCCCTAGCCCTGACACAGAGTCCAGGCTGAATCCCCAGGGAGGAATGAAGAGGCCCCTAAATCAAAACTTAGGAGGCCTGAGGAGCCTCCCAGCCCAGCCACTGGAGCCGGCATCCCACAGCCATTTTCAGGCCCAGCCCTGCCGCCCTCACTCGGTCTCTACTAGTAATGCTTGGAGCTTAGTTCTGACTCTCAGGCCTTCTGTTGGGGTGGTCCTAGGTCTGCAGGCTGATGGAGTTCATGGGGGAGGGGCTGGTCTCACATCAGCAGTGGGTGTGAATCCCATGAAGGTACAAAGTCAAAATGATGCTCCCAAAGATGAAGTGGGTGGTGTTCAACCCCCCAAGGGGAGAGCTGCCCTAAACCCTGTCTGTGCCATGGGTTCTGTGGTCCCAGAACAATCCTGGAACTACTGATGTCCAGAGACTTCTGCCAGAGACTGCTCAGGCAGGTGAGGGTCTTGCTCTCAGCCCCAATTTAGCCTACAGAGGAATTCTAAATGGTGGGGGCTGGCAGGGTTCAAGGGGAGACTGCTGTAACAGAAAAGAACATGACCCCCATGGCCTTTTCCCATTCACTGCCAGTGAGTCCATTAACCTCAGACAGCCTCACAGGGCCCAAAAGAATGGCCCTTCTGGGTTTCTGAGGCTCTCACTGTGGGCAGGAGAAGAAAGGCCCCTCCATTTCCCTAGGACGCTAGAGGTTTCCAAATGCTGCCCTGTGTTTACTAGCCTGATGTCACTCCTATGGTACCAGAACACTCAACCCTGAGCAAGGTCAGAGGGAGAAGGAGGGATGTTTCTGATCCTGTAAGGAGTGACAGTCTCAAAAACTCACAGGGCAGGTGTCTCCTGCCTTCTAGGGGGACTGTGAGTCAGAGTGCACTAATGACAGTGCTTTGGGTTTGGGTTTGTTTCAAGAGAGGCAAGTGACTGAGTCTGTAAGAGTGGGAGTCAGGAGAGGACATTGAGTTGGGATGTAGTGACTTCTCCTCCCCTCATCAGTGGAGACCAGAAAATCCCATTCTCTTTTTACCCCTGGGGCATCAGGGCATGCTGACCCAGAGAGGGCACTCACTTCCTAGGAGGTCATCTCAAGGAGGTGAGGAAGCTGGACAGAGGGGACTGACAGTTGGAATAGCAGATCCAGGGCATGTCCTTGCTGTGGGGCTCACTCTCACCTTCAAACTTCCCCTTCTTTAGTGGACCCAAGTCATCTGTTGTCCTGTCCTGCTGCCGTTGAGGAAAGTTATCTTGCCTTGTGGTCAGAAGAGCAAACTCCACTCTTGAGAGAAACGCCGTCAGACCAAGGACACAGGTGGTGCCAAGGGCTTGGAGTTGGCCCAGAGCACTGCTGCAGAGGAGGAAAAACCCTTCTCCTCACCTGCCGCTCCTTCTGTGATTCTCACCAGGGTTCCTCCAATGTTCTAAAGCCATTTGAAGCACTTCCTTTTACCCCCCAAGTCTGCCACCAATGCTTCATGAGCTAATGCTGCTAAAGGTACCCAGTGCCAACATGTGGGCAGGAGAAATGCCCCAAAGTCCACACATTCTGCTGAGAAGTCCCAACGGGACCCTCTGACCAGAAGGCTGAGCCTGGTGTTGCACTTCCTGGTGTTAAAGTATAAAATGAAAGAGTCTTTTGCCAAGGCAGAAATGATGAAGATCCTCCCCAAAAGGTACAAGGAGCAGTTCTCCGAGGCACTGAGGAGAGTCTCTGAGCACATGGCGCTGGTCTTTGGCCTGGAGCTGGAGGAAGTGGACTCCCAAAGTCAATCCTATGCTCTGATCAGTCACTTGGAGATATCTAGTGAAGAGATTCAGAGTGGTGAATGTGGCTTTCCCAAGATTGGGATCCTAATGCCTCTACTAGGACTTGTTTATATCAATGAGAACAGGGTCCCCTGGGAGGAGATGTGGAAGTACCTGAATAAGTTAGGGATCTATGGTGGCCAAAAGCACTTCATCTTTGGGGACACTAGAAAGTTTCTCACTGAAGATATAGTGCATGAAAGGTACCTGGAGTACCGGCAGGTGCCCAAGTCTGATCCTCCCTGCTACGAATTCCTGTGGGGCTCCAGAGCCCACACTAAGGCTTGCAAGAAGAAAGTGATAGAGTATTTCAAGAAGATAAAATGTATGGATGCCACTGCCTTCCAAGACCTGTTTGACGAAACCTGGAGAGAAGAACAAGAAAGGGCAGAAGCTTCCTTATCTGGGATAGGTTAGGCCAATCCAAAGGCCAAGGCAAAGAGCGAGGAGGTTCAAGAGCTCCCCCACTCCCCATGAAACTAGAGGCAGATGCTTCCATTTGTTATTGGAAATGTTTGTTAACCTTCAAATTGGTGGAGTTCAAGTGGGGTTGGAGGGAGCACAGACATGCCATCCTGTGTACCTCTCCCCCTGGGAGGACTTGTCCGGTTTGTTCTGTTTGCAGCACTGTGCAGTTTTCCATGTATTGCAGGTGTAGTGACCATAGCCTCTCAATGCACTCTCAAACATTTATTATTTTTCATCTGACGTCAGAATTCTGTAAATCAAATGGGAAATCTCAAAATCACCTTCTCTCTTTCTCTCTCTCAATCCGCCCCCCACACTTTCTCTCTCTAGCTCTTTCTTTGATGAGTGTGAGATTCAGAATTAGATAATCGGACACAAAAATATAGTCGCCTAAGAAATAGTAAAGAGGTTTGCAATCAATAGTTAGAAACACAAGATAAGGGGAGTAATATAAAATACACTCAATCCTTGGTTTCTGTAGTTCCTGTTTTTCAAAGTAAAGTTTACAGATTTGCTTACATTTTTTAGGAATGTAGTAGAAAATAAATGGTGATAACTTGGATCTCTTGTTCATGGAGTGTTCTTTATCCCAATAATAGCTGATCCTCTGGTGTTTGGAGCCTTTTATGCTAATAGATTGGCGTTTTGACAAAGATGTCGAAGTATCTGCTACTAGGTTCTGTAGTCCTAGTGTAACCATGAAGCAAAGAAGAGGTTGAGATGCTCGACCATAAGGTGAGAGACAGTTTCTGAGGTTGGTGCACATTTGCTAGTGGTATGAAAGCTCTTGCACCCGTCTGGGAATCCAGGATGAAATCCTGAGTGAATTGTATGATGGCTACTGACTCTACAACAGTGGGGTGATGTGGGGTCCACTGCTTGTTTCAACTCACAGACACGGGTGAAGGCCTTGGTGTGAGGGGTGGAGAGTGATGTCGGCAAAAGCAGAAGTCCTAGGGCAGGCCAGAGTTCAGCACAACTGCTTTCTTAGGCCAGAGGGAAACTTTCTGCACCATGACTGACAGGATCATGCTGAGCCCAGCCCTGTTGCCATCCCTGGGATTCCAACCACTGATGCACTGAATCCTACTCACGGCCTCTTATGTTGTTTTAGGCTGTTGAGGGCCTTGGGGAAGGAAGTGCTCTCAAATCAGGATTAGAATTGTTTCCTGCTTTCACACAGGGACCCAGAGGAAATTTGGGGGTTCTAGGAGGACTACCTGCCTGAAGACGGTGGGGATATCCTAGAATCCCAGGCTTACTCTCAGCTTTGGAGATAGGGTCAAATGAATTAACCATCACTGCTCCGTGGACACTCAGAAAGGTGCTGGTGTCAGGTTGAAGCCTCAGGACAAGGGAGGGCATATCCCAGGTCACCCCACACTCCAGGCAATGACTGAGGAGACCACCACCTATAAATAGAAGAGACAGCTCGGCCTCTGACTGCCTTTACTTCTTTTAGGTCTTGAATATCCAGCTCAGGGTGAAGAGGCTGTGGTGCTTCTCCCTCACTTCATGCTATCAGGTCCCAAGGAAGTGAGGCCTCTGCTCTGAGGATCCAGCCATCAGGCAATCCAGGCGCTGGCTCTGAGCTTCTCCATGGAGGACAGGGCAACATGCAGAATTACAGCTATGAGTGCATCCCAGACAGGTATGAATACTGGGTGCTTTGGGTCATTCTGGTAAGCTGAAGGTCTCCTTGTGGGTTCTCAGGGTGGGGGGTATGTATCTTCATTTGAGGTGCTGTTTTTTTTTTCAGGACAGCAGGAGAACCCTGCTTCAACTCACATCACAGACTTCTCTAAACGTGAACTCCAAACCCATGAGGAATGGAAACTCCCCTGTATGAGACCCTTCTGTCAGCCCCTGTAATCCTCAGGGAGAACTGGCAGACAGTAAGCCATTATACTCTTTGCCTTCCTCCACAGGATTCTCAAAGACAGGCTCCTAGGAGCAATGAAGGCTTGGTGATCCTAGGTCAGTACCCTTATGGGAGGCTGCAGATTAGCTTCAGGAAAGCCAGTGTTCTCAACCTGTGGACCACAACCCCTTTGGGGCTTGGACAACCTTACACAGGAGTCTCTTGACCCATAACAGTAACTAAATGACAGTTATGAAATAGCAATGAAAATAGTTTTATGGTTGGGGGTTCACCCCAACAGGAGGTACTGCATTAAAGGGCCACTACATTAGGAAGGGTGAGAACCATTGAGGAAGGCCAAGGTGGCATCTGTGTGCTAAGTGGTGTACATCTTTTCAGGGTCTCAAGGCCTCCAAGCTCCTACTTCCTAGGAAGCTGACTGCTTCCCTTGACCATTGGAACCATGCCTTCTCAACATAAGAATGAACCCCAGGAGGATGAGAAACACCAGCAGACTCAAGGGGATGTCCATGATAAGGGAGGTGCTCACACTGAGGCAGCAGTAAGAGAAGAACACAGCTCCTCTTCTTCCTCTCATGTTTGTGAGGGAAACCCCCAGAGCTTTGCTGCTGATAAGGTCCCTTATACACCCCAAGGGTATCACCACCAATACTTCCATAGAGTAGCTGACAAAGGGGACAAGGGATCATCCATGGAGAGTTGACAGTACCCCAACAATGAGGACTTGTACATTGACACTCTGGACTATAGGAGAGATGCTGGAACACCATATAGTGTACAAGTTTAAAATGAAACAGTGCATTACCAAAGTAGATGTGATGACATTTTTTAGCCCCACATTCAAAGACCAGTTTCACCAGATTCTCAAACAGGTAGTTGAGTGCCTTGAGGTGGGGTTTGCAGTTGAAGTGAAGGAATCTGTCTCCACCTTTGAATCTCACCTTCTTGTCAGAATACTGACCCTCCTCAAAAATGGAAGGGTCCATATCGCCAGGGATTTTCCCAAGGCAGCGCTACTGATGACTGTGCTGGTGTGTTCTTAGTGAAGGGCCACCATGCCACCGCCCAGGGGATCTGGAAATTTCTGAGAGTGCTGGGTGTATTTTCTGAAAGAAACATTATATCTATTGAATGCTCACTAGCCAAGACGTGGTAAAGCTGAAGTTCTTCGGGTACAGTCAGGTGCCCTATAGTGACCCTTCCTGCAATGAATCCGTTAGCGTCATCATAGCCCATGTTGAAACCCCCAGGGCCCAAATTCTTGAGTTTGTGGCCTAAATCAACCATGTGGCTGTCACTCCCCCCTCATTCCTCTATGAATAGGCTGTGCAAGAGGAAGGGAGCATTCCCGGGAATCCTTTCTCTGGGGCTTTTGGGATTTAAGATTCTTGAACGGAGATTGTGGGACCCAGGCTGGTGTGGGAAGGCAACTCGGGGCATGCCCAACATCCTGGATAGATGAGCACTGAAAGACCCAAAGACTGCAGAAGACGCAAAACCAGCCTCTGCTCCCAGCCTCGGGTGACCCCCAGCCAGTTGATCTCTGTGGGGGTCTCAGGGAGAGGTGGACATGCTAATTTTGGAAGGAGAGAGTGTGGGTGGTGAAATGAGTGTGAGTCCATTTCAGCATAGGGAAACAGTAGGGTGAACGTAGACAGGCATCCTTTAAGATTATCAAAGAGTGGGTGCACTAGGAGCCAGTGACCAACGTGTAGAAAATGCAAGCACTTCCCAGGTGCCAGGCGCCATGAGGCACTCACAGTGAGACCCTCTAACTAAGAAGGCAAATGTAATGCCAGACTTCTTGATGGGCACATCTTAAAGGCATTAACGGTCTATTATTAAAGCAACCATGATGAAGACTGCTAAAGCAAAGTACAAGGAGTGCTCCCTGAAATCCTCAAAGGAGTATCTGAGCACATGGAGATCCCTGAGATGATATTGGCAGTTGATGTAAAGGGGAGGCATCCCAGCAATGAATCTTATGGTCCTGTCTGCAAAATGAACCATCCTGATCATGGAAAGGTTCAAGGTGGCAGGAAGCATCCCTAGACCAATCCACTGATGTCTCTCATGGGGGAAGAGATAACAATGACCCTGAGCAACAGACCTGGTGTTATGAATATTATGCATACATTTCCTGGGAGAGAGCTCTTTATCTATGGTGAGCCAAAGAAGCTCATCTGGTGAAGCTGAAGTAGCTGGAAAACCAACGGGTGCCCAACAGTCAGTCTCATGCCATGAAGTCTGTGAGGCCCGAGAGCCCATGCTGAATCCACCAAGATGAAAGACCTCGACTTCTTGTCTAAGATCAATGGAATTGACCCCAGTGTCTTCACATCCCACTATGAGGAAGCTCTGAGAGTTGAAGAAGAGAGAGCCAGAGCCATGGATCCCACCATGCCTGACTATAGCGAATGTTCCATACACAGCCCAAGACCTCCCTCCTGAGACCCCTGTTTAACATCTCTCCTTCCTTTGGGCCTTGAGAGGATTAATAGAGAAAGGGTGGAGTCCAGACTGTGAAACGGGACACAGCCAATGAGACCTCTATTGGGGCATGCCCTTCTTGGAAATCCAATCTTTACTTCCTTGGAGGCAGGAGAAACCCTCTTTCCTTGCTGATTCCCTGTGAGGCATCCCTCAGGAGAAGTCATGTGGACCTACCCTGATGCAGCCCTGGAAGCTGGACACTTCACTTGGAGATCCCTATCAATGTTCAAATGCTTACAATGCCAAGAATCCAAAGACTGTCTACGCACTGGTCCATCATTGTCCCTCATTATGCATCATGACATGTGTTTTCTGAGTCAGGAGAGGTCTTTATAAATGGTTATTAGATATATCAGACTTATGGACTTCCTCTGGACTGAGATGTTTTTTCCTCAATATTCAAGTGCTCTTGTGTATACAAATCTTTTCATACACTTAAGTGTTTGTGAATTTGTTTCTCTAGGCTACCCATATTAACACACCTTACAACTGTTAAATAACACACTATTAGGTATTCCCCAAAATCTTCATTTTTAGAAATGAGGAGAAGAAAGTGGAAAATTCTTGGTTTCTTGGATTCCTTTTGGTCCTTCATTTTATAAAACTAATGTGTCTTTATCTCTAAGGTTTACCTTCCTTCACCTTCAGTTATAAATAGGGTTTCTCATTTAAGGGCTTTTGGGAGTTATGGGAAGCAAATATTTACCCTGGAATGATACAAGAGTCAGACACCTACACTTAGAAAATCTGCTTACCTAGATGTGGGTGGTGTGAACCAATGGAGCTTCCCCGAGGAAAAAAGGGTCCACAGTCCCTTCATTCTTCTAAGATTCTCGCCAGGGGGACAGAATGGAGGAGTTTTGTAGGGGAAACAAGTGCTTTCATTGACTTGAAATTGAGTTCTTGGAGGAGAATTACTACAGACTATTCCTTACTTAGTCTCCCTGGAAGAGAAGGTGTGGGGATAAAGTGGGAGACCCCAGTTTTGCTGCAGGAGAAGATTTGTCCCCAAGAACCAGCAAGAGTGGGCCCTGAGCCCATAAGAGACAGGCATTGCTATTGCTGGAAGATATTCTTTACAGAGTGCTGATCAAGCAGGCCAGGCCATAACCCCAAGATGGGAAAACGGAGCTTTCTGCCAGACTTCCCCACCTTGGTCTGTCCACCATGGAGGGACTTGAACTGGGTCTGAACTCAGTTTTCTATTGATGGCTAGTTCAGGGTATGACCAGGTCACACTCACAAAGGACTATGAGGGAACAGGAAACATAAAATTCTGAAAACCATTGGGGCACAAGGTCTTTGTTCTGACGCCAGGTGTCCTGGGATCCTCAGTATATTTATTGTCTCCTCGAAGCTCCAAAATAGGCTTCTGCAAATGTGACATAACCAGCATGCCATTTTGGAAGGGATGCTGAAAGAGAAGGCTTTGGTTTTGGGGAGCTGCGTTCCTTCCTGCTTGAAGTAAAACTTTCCCCACAGAGCTCAGGAGTCCAGGTGAGGCCCTTGGGTGAATTTCAGGGGGCCCCCTGAACCGATATATGATAGTACTAACTTTACCCTCCTGTTGGTCCCTCTAGACTCAAGACCACATGGATAACTTAAACTTGGAAAGTCAAATGGCCCCAAAGATCTAGGTCTGGGAGAGCAGCCAACTTCTGGAGAAACAGAGGAAGCAGACCCTGCTTGAAGGCCACGTGTGGGCTTGTACTGCTTCTTCAAAAGCCTTACCAAAGCGAAGCCACCCCTGAGACCCGTCCTTGCTCTCAACTCTGAGAAGACCCCTGGAAGAACTGTAGCACAATCCACTCTCTCTGTGCTTATCTGTATTTTGAGAGGGGCTCAAGGATGGGGCACAAACCCCATCCCTGTTTCTAAGTACCTCAAGGGAGCAGAAAGTGGAATACCAAGTCAAGACCTGAATTCCAAGGGAAGAAGGAAGAGCCCTGAAAACCTAAACTTAACTGGTGTCAGATGTCTCCCTGCGCAGCTGCCATAACTGGCACCCCCCCTCTATGTTCAGGAGAGGCACCCTCCTCTATGTCTACCTGGTGTACCTGACTCTCTGCTTTGACTCTGAGATCACAGGAAATGGTAGCCTTTAGTTAGAGGACCAGGGCCTCAGGTACACATTGGGTCTGGCTCCAAAAAATGCTTCACTCGGAAGTCCAAATCAAGCTCCCACTGGCCAAGTGACCACCACTCAAGTCACTTCCACTGACTCTGCAAACACAGGACAAAAGGGACAGAAACTAATGTCCATAGGATTCTCTTTGGCGGATCTCAGAGAGATGAGGATTAATGTTGAACCCCATTTACTGGACTGAGAATTTCCAGAAGTTGTTACACCTGAGAGACTGGAGTCCAGATGGTGTCTGAGTAGGTATGCGGAGATTGAAAAGTCCTCCTTGTGTCATCTTCAACCCGAAGCAGAACATGGCTTCTTCTTACGGGAAATACTGGCTTATCATTGGAGGGATGATGGTTTCATCTGGACTTAGGTGAAACTATAACACCTTGTCATTGGAAATGCTGCTAGATCCACCATGAAAGAGTTCCAATTTGTCCTATTTTGAGTTTTGCTTTAGATTGAGGGTTTCTCCATTGCATTCCGTCGCTCTGAGTGGGCTGTTGGTGCTTTTCTTTGATTGGATATGTTTTCTTTTTATAAATGCCAGGATAGGAGAGATGAATAGTGTCAAAGGTTCTTTGCAAAACACTGATGAGGGGACATGTCCTTGACCTCCAAAAGGGGAAAACAGAGCACTATGACGAACTCGCCTCGCTAGGCTTCTCCTCCTCATTGGTTCTTGAACAGAGACTGAAACTCAGGTTTCTATTTACAGGTGATCCAGGGTCTGATCAGGTGCTCTGAGCACATGGGTGAGGGTGTAAAAGTTGGAGAGGGTCTGTGCCTGGGTCCCTGATTTCTTTGGTTCAAATAAATCACATATGTGACTGTGTTTGTGTAGTGAATCTATGAATGTTGGGGAATTGGTGATGTACACAATTAGACTACCTGTTGCTGTACCCAAATGGTACCTAGGACCCATCCTTTGGAAGTCTTCATGCTGATATTAAGCCCTTCTGTACAAGACCATGCATTCCCTTGGCTAAAATTTGACCTGTGTAACAGCAGTAATGGATCAGGAAGCCGCGGAGCTCCACTTCATGAAGTGAACTCATGAGAAGGGAACCCACTTTGAGGTTTCCTGTACAGTCAAAGGACTGGATCAGGTCACTTTTTGTCCAGGAGACACCGAGATCTCTGAGTTGCAGGCCATAATAAGTGAGGTTGTTTGCCCAGGAAGGGTCGGATTTGCTGGTTTTGGGGATACATGAGTATACACGAGGTTGTGCACAGTTGGACATTCCATCTCAATGTACGTCCCAATGTCCAGGTATGGCCCAAAATGGAGATTGCCTTTGAGACTGTACTCGGGTGGAGAGTCAGCTAGAGAACCGTCCCCACAAGGGGAAGGACTGACAGGTGTCCATTGCTCCATTTCCCGTGCACTTCAATGTTCTATTCTGATCACTTACAGGGCCTTTCTCAGTGATGGCTCCACACTCCATGGATGTGAGTGTGATAGGCAGGAGTCAAGTCTCTCGCACATCCCAGGAGAATGGGGGTTGTAGATTCTTCTCCACACACAGGATGTTCAACTTGGAGTATGTGGACTGACATTAAGCATACGCCAAATGCAGACTAGAGTTTCTTCCCTGGTGATAGAAAAGGAAAACTAGGATGACATGGGTGGAAGGGGTTATATGGATTTTGTCAGCAATATTTGGAGCCAAGAGTCGCATTACACTATAGATGTCCAGTTTCTGCCCACAGTCAAGACTACACCCCTCATTATAGACTGAATACTGCTCCCGCTCTCCCCATGTTTACCAACTTCCTCCAAATAATATGTGCTCTTCAACCTCACACGATTTCCCTCGTTATAGTGCTCATTGGATGCAGGTTGTCCTCATTAATTTATTTGATCAGAGATAGTATGTTGTGTGCCTAAAATTCATTTCTGAGAGATATAAATAAATACACTCAGTTAATCTAAGTTAACTAAAGTAATGAATCCTGGGAGGCTTCTGTGTGTGTAAGAGAGTTTAATATCAAAGAATAATTGTAGAGTAAGACAAGATCCCAGCCCAGTACAAAAAAAGCCCTTAAGTGCAATCATAGACCCTATATATGATACTACTCTCTCAGTACTTCTTGAGATCCTCTTGAGAGGCAACACATGCAATGTTGCTGAGGGCAGAAAGTTCACAGGGCTGTGGAGGGAAAGACTTGTAGATCCACTGGTCATGGAAACATCTCATGAAAGAGTTCCAATGTGCCCTACTGTGAGATCTGCTTTAGATTGAGGGGTTTTGCCATTGCATTCTGTCATTCTGATGGGGCAGTTGATGTTTTTCTTGGACTGTGTATGTTTTCCTTTTCAGAACGTGAGGGTAGGTGAGTCTACAGCACTTTGCAGAACTCTGATCCAAGGGCCACTCCCTTGACCCCCAGGCACAGGACACTCCCTTGACCCCCTTGTATAGAAAACCCAGCAGAATTCTGAACTCTCCCTGTTAAGCCTCTGCAACACTGGAGGATCCTGAAAGGAGAATAGAACCCAGGTTTCTGTGGAAAAGGTGGTCCAGGGGATGATCTAAGTGGAAGGCCATGATAAAAGCGCGTGTTTGGACAGGGTGGGTTAGGTTGTAAGCCCATACCGGGCCGTGGGTCAATCAGAGAGCCAAGCCCACCCGGGGCAGGATATCTGGTTCAGGAGAAGTACCTGAAGTACTGACACGTGCCCAACAGCGACCCTCCTCGCTATGAGTTACTGGGGGCAGGGGGTGGGGAGGCGCAGAGTCCATGTGGAAACGAACAAGGAAATAGGCTTTTGTGCTGGGGACGTCGCCAGGCTGCCATTTTGGAAGCACACCTGGAAGTGAAGGCTTGGCTTTGTGGAGCTGCGTGTTTTCCGGCTCACTGGTCAGTTCCACGGACAGCTCCGGAGCCCGGGTGAGACCCTTAGTTGTGTTTTGGGGGACTCACCTAATCCATTGCGGTTTCGCGCTATCCACGCCGTCCTTGTGGCTAGACTCAAGGCCACGGGCACCTTAGACCTGGGAAGTCCCTTCGACATAGCGTCTAGGTCTCGTTTTAGGACACAGGGCGCCGACTGGAGAGGAAGCAGACACAGACCCTCCCTGGAGGTCTTCAGGAGAATGAGTGAATCAGGGGAACCCCGCCTTGCGCGCCTCTGTGGGAACGGACTTCCAGAAAGGATTGCAGCGTCTTGCCCCACCTCCCCCCCGCTAGACGCCTGTGCCCCCACGGGCTTCACTGTGTAGAATTGAGGGCCTTGGACTGGGCAACAAAGTCTGTTCCCTGCTTGTGAGAGGCTCAAGGGATCAGAGAGAGGAATTCCCAGCCTGGTCAACTCAAGGTTTCAATCTCCAGTGAAAAGAGAAGGGGGCGCCCATTTAAGAACTTATGAGGTTTCAGAAGCCTCATGGCACAGGTGTCACACCTCCACACCCACCTCCATGTTCTGAGGCCCAGCCTTAGCCCTCCTAAAGCATCCTCTACCTGCAGTGCCTGGCTCTCTCCTATGACTCTAAGATCTCAGAAAGGGCTCGCCCTTAGTTTGAGGGCCAGGGCTCCAGGTTCGCAGTGGAATGGACTCCCAGCAATGGGGCACTCAGGAGTCAAATGACGCTCCTAATGATGAAGTGGGGACCACTCCAGCCCCAAAGGGGAGGGTTGTCCTGTTCCCTGCTACTGCCATTGGCTCTGGGAGCTGAGGATAAACACTCATAATGTCCAGATATTCTGACCAGGAGGATTTCAGGCACTTTATTAGTTCAACCCTATTCAGTTGATGGAAGAATAACAGAGGCTGTATTCACTGGGAGATGGCAGGGTAGGTGGACAGTTCAAGGTGACAATCTCTGAAAAGGAAAAAGACCACAAACTCTTCATATTATTTCCTCAAAAATAAGGAGCCTGGATAAAGTCCCCTGTCTATGGTTTTAAGAGGTAAGTGGGCCTTGTCATCTTCAATGGGGCTCTCACTTGCTAACAGTGAGTCTTAATGGGACTTTTGGCCAAGTTAGTTAAGCCAGCATAAGAACTATGCTGGAAGAAAGATCTTGAAGAAACCCAGGGAGAGAAACATTCATGTATGCTCTGCACAGGCACACAGATTTCCAAGATTGCAGTCCAGTGTCCTCCTTCAGATTGTCCTTGTGGGACCCCACAGATTTGAAAGTATGGGGTGCACAGGAGCAAAGGGGAAGGGCTGAGGTCTTGCACATATTTGATGTGAAGGACGCGGAAGTGAACTGTGAAGACCCGCTTGGTGCTCATCACGTGGAGGCCTTGAAGTCAGTCCAGTTCTCAATCCGGTAAGCCTCTCTCACACCAAAGTGCTACCAGTGCATTCTTTAAATGTCCTCCATGGGGTGGCAAACGGGGGCTGGGTGAGTTATGGGTTCTTAGAGCAGGGACATCAAAAATTGGCATTTACAGTTGTGGGGATATACAGGTCAGGAAGGCATCTCCCAGATGAAAGGCTCACACCTTCTCTTCCCTCTTTCTCTAGTGGACCGTGCTCCCCTGTGGTCTTCCCCTTCTATTGGCTGCTGTCTTTCACAGGAGTCATCATGCCTCACAGTCAGAACGGCAAACGCTGCTCTCCTGAGAAACTTCGCCAGGCCCAGGACCGTGGTGACGCAAGGAGCTTGGAGGGTGAGCAGGACCCAGCAGCAGGGGAGGACAAGCCCTCATCTCCCTTACCTTGTTCCTCTGAGGATTCTCCCTCGGGTTCCCCTAAGGAGCTAGGCCAAGGGTAACACCCCCCTCCCCCGGAAACCCTGCCCATCACAGTGGCAGCTGCAGAGGCTTTTTGTCCAAAATGCCCATGTAGGACCCAGACCCAGAGCAGTAACCAAGGTGGCAGAGATGCTAACCCTCGTGTGGCCATCCCAAGCCCTGTCCACAGGTTCCAGACAGACCCCATCCACAGGAGGTTGAGCATTTTGGTGCAGCTGCTGCTGCACAAGCATAAAATGAAAGAGCCGGGTTCAAAGGCAGACATGATGAAGGTCATCAACATTAAGTATGAGGAGCACTATGCAGGCGATGCTGAGGAAAGCCTTCTTGCATATGGAGATGGGAATTGGTCTGCAGATGAAGGACATTGACCCCCAGAGCCAGACCTACACTCTGGTCAGCCTTTTGGAGATCACCAGGGAAGAGAGGCTGTTTAACCTCAGGGGAATTCTCAAGATGGGCCTCCTGTTGCCTGTCCTGAGCCTGGGTACACTCAGGGCTACAAGGTGACAGAAGAAGCCATGTGGGGATTCCTGAGTACACTGGGCATATTCGATGGAAAAAGCCACTTGATCTTTGGAGAACCCAGGAGGCTCCTCACCAGAGATCTGCTTCAGGAGAAGTACCTGGAGTAGCGGCAGGTACCCAACAGCGAGCGCATGTAGCACCCAGAACCAGAGCAACAATCAAGCACAATCAAGGTGGCATAGATGCTATCCCTCCTGTGTCCGTCCCAAGCCCTGCCCACAGGTCCCAGGCAGACCCCATTCGCAGGAGGTTCAGCATTTTGGTGCAGCTGCTGCTGCACAAGCATAAAAGGAAAGAGCCCGTTTCAAAGGCAGACATGATGAAGATCATCACCGAGAAGTATGAGGAGCACTTCGCAGAGATGCTGAGGAAAGCCTCCTTGCACATGGAGATGGCCTTTGGTCTGCAGGTGAAGGAGGTCGACCCCCAGAGCCAGACCTACGTTCTGGTCAAGCTTTTGGAGATCACCAGTGAAGAGAGGCTGTTTAACCTCAGGAGATTCCCCAAAATGGGCCTCCTGTTGCCTGTCCTGAAACTGGTCTACACACAGGGCTACAGGGTGACAGAAGAAGCCATGTGGGGATTCCTGAGTACACTGGGAGTATACGATGGGAAAAGCCACTTGATCTTTGGAGAGCCCCGGAGGCTCCTCACCAGAGATCTGGTTCAGGAGAAGTACCTGGTGTACCGGCAGGTGCCCAACAGCGAGCCTCCTCGCTATGAGTTCCTGTGGGGGGTCAGGGCCCATGCGGAAAGCAACAAGGAGGTAGTGCTGGCGTTCATGGAGAAACTTGATAAGATGGACACCAAGGAATTCCATGGCCTGTATGAACACACCTGGCTCGATGAAAAAAGGAGAGTGGCCAAATCGGGTTAGGGTGGCACTGATCTTAATGCGAGGGCCAGGACCCGTTTCAGAACCAGGTTCAGCAAGACCATCAAGGCCAAGCAGGCCAGCCAGGCATTGGCAGGCCCCAGCACCTCCTCGGCAGCCCGGGAATCGCCTGCTTCTGCTGCTCCAGCTGCCCCCCCACCCCCCGCCATCCTCAGCCTTGCCACCAAATGAAGGCTGAGCGACATGCTTCACTTTCTGCGGGAAAAGGCTCTTCCCTCAGAGTCCCTGAGTTACGTGGAGCACACGAGTGCCATCTCCTGTATCATGGACACACATCTTTACCTTGTTGATTTAGCTCTGTTGTTATTTTTTGTTTCCCTCCTTGTTTGGTTTTTGTATCTTTGTTTTTCCCGGTTGACTACCTTTGTTTCTTTCACCACAAGTTTGTTTAGTGTCAACGCTTATCTTCCGCAGGATGATCTGGGCTGCTGTGTAGGTGCTCTGAACCAGGATGTGTTGGGTAAAATAGATGGATCATTCTTTTTGTGATCTCAATGTATGTAGTTAATGTGGCATGAGAGCAGAGGGACGCTCAGGTGCCAGAAAAGTCCACAAGTAAGAGCTTTGAGCATGTGGCTGAGGGGGCAAAAGTTGAGAGGGTGTATGGTTTCTTTGGTTCAAATAAATCACATTGGTGATGGTTTTTGTGTAGGTAATCTCTGAGTATTTGAAAAAATGAGGTTTGATGATGTACACATCTTTTTGACTGCCTGTGGCTTTACCCAAATTGTACCTAGGATCCATCCTTTGGAAGTCTTCATGCTGATATTAAGCCCTTCTTCACAAGACCAAGCATTTCCTTACCTAAAAGTTGACCTATCTAACAGCAGTGATGGATCAGGAAGCAGCGCAGCTCCACATCATGAAGTAAGCTCATGAGAAGAGAACCTACACTGAGGTTCCCTGTACAGTCCCAGCCCTGAGCCTAGTCACTTTTTGTCCAGGAGACACTGAGATCTCTGAGTTGCAGGCCATGATAGCAGAGCGTTCTTGGCCAGGATGTGTCGGGCTTGGCCGGCTTAAGGGACAAATGAGGGTTCGCCACTGTGTGCACATTCAGACTTTCGGTCTCAATGTGTGTCCTAGTCTTCAGGTATGGTCTGCCATGGAGATTGTCTCTGAGCCCATAGCCGGGTGGTGGGTCAAACTCACCAGGGGCAGGACTGGCAGGTTTCCAGTGCTCCCTTCTCAGTGCACTTGAAACCACACCAGTATTCCTGACCCCGTTCTTATCATGTGCAGGGTGTTCCTCAGTGATATTCCCTAAATAAGAGTGCAATGGGAGAAGTCAAGATTGTCGACCTTTCTCAGGTTTTAGGGCTACAGAGATCGCTCCGCACATGGGACATGAGGTTTAGAGTAGGTGGAGTGATATTAGTATACTTCTAATAAAGACGAGAGTTTTTTCCGTGGTGAAAAAGACAGGAAACAGGGATGACATGGGTGGAAGCAGGTTTGCGACAGAGCTTGTCAACAATCCTTGGAGCCTTATGTCACAGGACACTACAGATATCTCTCCCCCTCTTGCAGTCAAGAGTACCTGTCTTACAACGGATTGAATTCTGCTCCCCCTCCACCTATGGTTACCAATTTCCTCCAAAGAACAAGTTCTCTTCAACCTCACACCATTGCCGTGGTTACGATGCCCGTTGGGCACATGCTGTTCTTAATCATTTCTTTGATCAGAGAAAATACAATGTGTGCCCAAATTTCATTTCTGTGAGACTTCATTGGAACCACTGTGGTAGACTGGGTTGACCAGAGGAACACATCCTGGGAGAGTCCTATGTGTGGAAGAGAGTTTTATGTCAAAGAATATTAGGAAAATGTACCAGCCCGGTTAAATTCAAGTCTTTATGTCAAATAATAGACCTTATATCCCATACGATGCAATAAATTTCTCTTGCAACACATGCACTGTCGCTCAGGGCAGGAAGGTCACAGGGCAGTGGGCGGAAAGTCTTAAGGATCCATTGGCAGTGGAATGATCTCAGTGCTACCCATCGTGCGTCCCTGGGATGTTCCTCCATCATCGTAGTTCTGTCTCACTTGTCCTCTGAAGATGAAGGAGAGAGAGAGAGAGAGTCCCTCCTCCAGGGAGGAGGACAGCAGTTTGCACAATCTTCAGCAAAAGGACATGCGCACGCTGGCATTATTGGTTTTGACCTGATGGACAGGCTGGCCTCAACCGATTCTCTCAAATTGACAGGAGGTTCTAAACCTCGCAAGACCACTGAGCAAGTACCCAAGGCTAATGGTGGCACAAGAAGGATTGTGGAAGGCACAGCTCATGAGAGAC
The DNA here is from genome assembly GCA_004026705.1 of Nesogale talazaci. Taxonomy (NCBI): domain Eukaryota; kingdom Metazoa; phylum Chordata; class Mammalia; order Afrosoricida; family Tenrecidae; genus Nesogale; species Nesogale talazaci. Next base: position 49,322 of record PVJH01006805.1, read on the forward strand.
TATGGAACCAAGAAGCAGTGGTTCACATGATCCTAAAGAACCACTTCTAACCCAAACCTGTCAATAGGGATGATACGCAACTATTTCCACACTATTGTTCTGAAAGTGAGGACATAGAGCCACTGTGCCTTGGATGGCATTTGGTCCCATTCTTCCTTAGAGTGGGAGAAGCTTTCTTTTGCCTAGGTCCAAATGTCATAGTTTGTATATACACTGTGTCCAGATTCACTGAGGAATAGAATTTGTCTAAGCAAGCCAAACCTTCCCACATTTTGGCCTAAAGTACGGCTCCATATTGTATAACTTCCAAAGACAGTCTTTCCCATTACCTAATGTGCTATACCCTTGGTATTCTCATGATAAAAAATATATTCTTCATGAAATATAATTTATAGTTACCTTCTAAAAGGACTAAGGATGTTTCAAAGGGGATCCAAGAACCAAGGGGTAAGATATAAACACACACAGACCCAAAATAAATAAGTGGGTTTGATCCTCATATTTAAAGGCACTGCTCTTCTATGGAACCTGGATACATACTGCAGGGTATCGCTTTATCCCTTTCCCTCCAGTAGTCTTCACTGGACATAGGGGTGATACCAACCCTGAAGGGTGGATGGGGCCTAATATCAGGGGAAAATGACAAAGAATAATAAAACTCTTGATACCACCACGGCTTGTGGGCTTGTGATGGCAAAGGCCACCTTCTCTGACTGAGAGGCTAGTATGGAAAATGGCTGCATCTGGACGGAGGTGAAAGCAAGAGACCTTGTAATTAGAAAGGCTTCTAGATACACCACGACATAGTTCGGGTTGGTCTTCCTGTGGACTTTGCTTAAGATTGAGGGTTTTCACCGTGGCATTAGGTCATTCTGCTTGGGGAGTGGGTGCTTTTCATGGATTGTATATGTTTTCCTTTTCTGAACGCCAGGATAGGTGAGATGAATAGTGCCTACGGCTCTTTGCAGAACACGGATCCACGGGGCACTCCCTTGACCCCCTAACGTGGAAAACGGAGTGCTACGCTGAAGGCGCACCGTCAGGCCTCTGCAGGACTGAAGGATCCTGAAAGGAGACTGGAACCCGGGATTCTGTGGAAAAGGTGGTCGAGGGGATGATCAGGTCTCTCCATGAGAACACAGAATGAGCACTAAGGGACCGTCCTCTGCAAATCACTGGGGCACTAGAGCCCCGCCCCTTACGTCCTGCGTGCTCCATGACCCAGGATCCCTATTGGCTCCCACAGGCTCCCCAATCGGCTTCTGCGCTGGGGACGTCGCCAGACTGCCATTTTGGAAGCGCACCTCGAAGTAAAGGCTTCGGCTTGACGGAGTTGTTTGCTTTCCTGCTCGCTGGTCAGTTCCACGGACAGCTCCGGAGTTTGGGTGAGGCCCTTAGTTGTGTTTTGGGGGATTCACCGAACCCCTTGCAGTCTCCCACTAATCACACAGTCTTTAGGGTAGATTCAAGGCCACGGGCACCTTAGAACTGGAAAGTCCCTTGGACCCAAACTTCTCAGTCTTGGTCTGGGAGACTGGGTACCCACTAGAGAAGAAGAAGCGACCCTCCCTGAAGGTAAGGCGCAGATTCTTCAGTACACTGAGTGAGGCAGGGGAACCCCACCTTGTGAGCCTCTGTGGGAATGGACCTCCAGGAAGATTTGTCGCGCCCCACCCCTCCCGGACCCACTCAAACACTGAGCCCATCCCCCACCCCTTCTCTGTGGGCTCTGCTCTGTGGAGTTGAGGGGTCCTGATTGGCCAACAAAATCCCTTCCCTGTTGGACAGCGCCTCAAGGGATCAGAAAGAGGAATTCCAAGCCCTGCGTCTTGTCAATGCCTGAATCCCCAGTGCAGAAACTAGGGTCCTGGGCATCTGAGAACATAGGAGGCATTAGAAGCCTCTGTGCACAGCGGTCCACCTGCACGTTCAGTTCCCCCAGGCGGAGCCGTCCTAAAGCCGCTTCTCCCTGGCATCCCTGGTCCTTTGCTTTGACTCTGAGGACTGAGGAAGGGCGAGCCTGTCGTCTGAGGAAGAGACCACCAGGCTCGCAGGGCATCTGGCTCCCAGACATGGTAGAGGCAGGAGTCAGCATGATGATCTGAATGGCGAAGGGAAAAAAATTAATAAAAATTTCCAGAGCATCAAGAATGCATCAATGGAGGGAGCATGGAGGAGAAAATGGGAATATTGAGACGTTCCTACCAAGTGCTCTATTGTCACATGTATATTTTGAGAATGGTGAGTCCGAAGCATGTTCCAAAATGCTTGACACAAGGGATGGGTGGACCCATTGTGGTCAGAATTGTATGAGGCACACTCCGGCTTAAAAAAGTCGTTAATTCCCAATCCAAGGATGGATGTATATATTGTGATGGGAACTGCATGAGCCCCTAATAGAATGGTTTAAAAAACAGTTGTAGTAAACTATATATATATATATATATATATATATATATATATATGTGTGTGTGTGTGTGTGTGTGTGTGTAAGTGTGTGTGTGTGTGTGTATATATATATATATATATAATATATGTTTGGAATGTCTTTCCTGTGTCCTGGCCCCACCTTGGTATCTGTGAGCCCACGAAAACTGCAAAGTCCTGAAGTCCTACCAGGCCTGCTAGGAAGGTCTTAGACAGTGCTGGCTTTTACATGCAGTCCATTCAGCTGATGGAGCCAGAAGAGAAGTTGTAGTACTTTGGGAAGGGGTAGGTGAGAAATTGCACCGTAACCGTGCTCATAGAGGGAAACGGTCGCTAGTAAGAAGCAGTCACACCTCAAAAGAGGAGAGGCTGCCCACCACCCCAGTCTGTTATTTGGAGGCTGAAGTAACCCTTGTCTTTTCCCTGGGGTTGCACACTTACTCACAGACGGTCCTGGCCGGGAGCTTGACCCAGCTGATCGAGGTGGCATAAAAAGACTGCTGGCAGACTAATGTCCTTTATGGTCCCAGAGAGAGAAATGTCTGTGTGTGCTCTGCACAGGCAGAGAACCTTCTAGGACTGGACAGCAGTGTCTCCTTGTCTATCCACAAAGCCTCGGAGAAGCGGAATGCACAGGAGCAAAGGAGAGTTGTAAAGAGGCCTTGGGGACACTGGAAGTGAAAGACCTGGAAGTGCACTGTAAAGACCCTCTTCCAGCTCATCACGTAGAGTCCTTGCAGCTAACCCCACTCCAGCCAGAGAAAGTGCCCCCTGAACATCCCTCAAATGTCCTCCAAGGTCGTCAAGCAGGGTTGTGGGTGGCCAGGGCAGGCCCCTCTAAAAAGTGTGCACCGACAGCTGTATGTTGTCCCAGGTCAGGGAGACATCTCCCTGCTGAAGGGCTCACACCTTGTCTCCTCTCTTTCTCTAGTGGACTGTGCTCCCCTGTGCTCTTCACCTTCTCTTGCCTGCTGTCTTTCACAAGAGTCATCATGCCTCGCAGTCAGAAAGGCAAACGCCGCTCTCATGTGAAAATTCGCCGGGCCCAGGACCCTCCTGAGGCCACGAGCGTGGAGGGTGAGCAGGCCCCGGCAGCAGAGGAGGACAAGCCCTCCTCTCCCTTACCTTGTCCCTCTGAGGATTCTCCCCCGGGCTCCCCTGAGGATCGAGGCCCAAGGGTACCCCTGGAATCCCTGCCCACCACGGTGGCAGCTGTAGAAGCTTCCCGTTCAGAAGGTCCTCTTAGGGCCCAGACCCAGGCCAACACCCAAGGTGGGGGAGATGCAAGCGCGCCCGTGGCTGTCCCAAGCCCTGCCCGCAGGTCCCAGACAGACCCCATTCATAGGAGGTTCAGCATTTTGGTGCAGCTGCTGCTTCACAAGCATAAAATGAAAGAGCCCGTTTCTAAGGCAGACATGATGAAGGTCATCAACAAAAAGTATCGGGAGCACTATCCGGAGATGCTGAGGAAGGCCTCCTTGCACATGGTGATGGTCTTTGGTCTGGAGGTGAAGGAGGTCGACCCCCAGAGCCAGACCTACGTTCTGGTCAGCCTTTTGGAGATCACCAGTGAAGCGAGGCTGTTTAACTTCAGGGGATTCCCCAAGATGGGGATCCTGTTGCCTATTCTGAGCTTGGTCTACATCCAAGGCTACAAGGTGACAGAAGAAGCCATGTGGGGATTCCTGAGTACACTGGGCATATTCGATGGGAAAATCCACTTGATCTTTGGAGAGCCCCGAAGGCTCCTCACCAGAGATCTGGTTCAGGAGAAGTACCTGGAGTACCGGCAGGTGCCCAACAGCGAGCCTCCTCGCTATGAGTTCCTGTGGGGGGTCAGGGCCCATGCGGAAACTAACAAGGAGATAGTGCTGGCGTTCATGGAGAAGCTTTCTAAGATGAACCCCAAGGAATTCCGTGGCCTGTATGAACACACCTGGTTCGATGAAGAAAGGAGAGTGGCCGAATCAAGATGGGGTGGCACTGGTCTTACTGCCAGGGCCAGGGCCCGTTTCAGAGCCAAGTCCAGCAAGGCCATCAAAGCCAAGCAGGCCAGTCAGGCATCTGCGGACCCCAGCACCTCCTCGGCAGCCAAGAAATCGCCTGCTCCTGCTGCTGCACCTGCCCCCCACTCGCTGGCTTCCTCAGCCTTGCCACCAAATGAAGGCTGACCAATATGCTTCACTTTCTGCTAGAAAGGGCTCCTTCCTCAGAGTCCCAGAGCTACGTGGAGCACAAGGGTGCCTTCTTCTGTACCCTGGTCACATCCTTACCTTGTTGATTTAACTCTGTTGTAATTTTTTTATTTCCTCTTTGTTTTTTTTTTCCTGGTTGACTACCTTTTTTTCTTTCACCACATGTTTGCTTAGAGTCAACGCATACCTACCCGAGGATGTTCCTGGTTGCTGTGTAGGTGTTCTTCCCTACAAGGATGTGTAGCTAAAAAAGCTGGATGATACTTGTTGCGATCTTGATGTATGTAGTTAATGTGGCGTGAGAGTGGACGGATGCTCAGGTGCCACAGAAGTCCACATGCAAGAGCTCTGAGCACGTGACTGAGGGGGCAAACGTTGGGGAGGGTCCATGTATGGGTCCCTGGATTCTTTGGTTGAAATAAATCACATTGGTGACGGTTTTTGTGACGCTAATGGCTGAGTGTTTGAAAAAATGAGGGTTGATGATGTACACATCTTTTTGACGGCTTGTGGCTTTACCCAGATGGTACTAGAATGCATCTCTTGATGCCTTCACGCTGTTGTTAAGCCCTTGTGCATAAGACCATGCATTCCCTTGGCTAAAAGTTGACCTGTCTAACAACAGTGATGGATCAGGAAGTCGCGGAGCTCCACTTCATGAAGTAAGTGTATAAAAAGGAAAGCCACTTTAAGATTCCCTGTACAGTCAATGGCGTGGGTCTGTTCCTTTTCCGTCCAGAAAAAGCTGAGATCTCTGGGTTGGGGTCTATGATAAAGGAGGGTGCTTGGACAGGAAGAGTCGGGGTGGCCCGGTATTGGGGACAAATGAGGGTCTGCCACGGAGTGCACAGTCCGATATTTGGCCTCAATGTGCGTCCTAGGCTCGAGGTACGTTCTGCCATGGAGATTGCCACTAAGCCCATATCAGGGTGATGGGTCAACCAGAGAGGCAATCCCACTGGGGCAGGACTCACTGGTTTTCAGGCTCCCTTCTCAGTGCACTTAAAACCACGCAAGGAATTCGTTTTCCTTTCTCATCATGTACAGGTTATTCCTCAGTGATACCCCCTAGATAGGAGTGTGATGTGGAGAAATCAATGTTGCTGCTCATTCTAAGGTTGGAGGGGCAACAGAGATGGCTCTGCCCATGGGCCAGGAGGTTTGGAATACTTGCAGTGATACTTAGTACAGTCCAAATGAAGGCGAGAGATTCCTCCCTGGTGAAAAAGACGGGAAAGTGGGATGACATGGGTGGAAAGGCAGAGCTAGTCAACAATCCTTGGAGGCTTGTATCACATGACACAACAGATGTCTCCACCTCCCCCCCACCAGTAGTCAAGAATACACCTCTTCCTATGGAATGAATTCTGCTCCCCTCCCCCCCACCATGGTTATCGGCATGCTCCAAATAACACGTGCTCTTCAACCTCACACCATTGCCGTGGTTATAATGCCCCTTGGGCATATGGTATTCTCACTTATTTCCTTCCTCAGAGAAAACATAATGCATACCCAAAGTTCCTTTCGGTGAGACTTCAATGGAAATACTGTGGTAGACTGGATTCACTAGAGAAACACAGCCTTGGAGAGACCTATGTGGGGAAGAGAGTTTTGGATCAAGGAATATTAGGAATATGTCCTGGCCTGGTTAAATTCCAGTCTGTAAGTCAAACAATAGGTCCTGCATCTCATAAGATCCACTAAATTCCTCTTGAGAATCAGGCAACACATGCACTCTCACTAAGGACAGGAAGGTCGCAGGCCAGTGGATGGAGCGTCTTAAGGATCCATTTGCAGTGGGATGATCTGTGTTATCCGTGTGTCCCTGTGATGTTCCTCCATCAGTGTAGTTCTAGCCCCCTTGTCCTCTGAGGTAAAGGCGAGATAGAGCCCCACCTCCAGGGAGGAGGACAGGAGTATTCACAATCTTCAGTAAAAGGCAATGCGCATGCTGGCATTATTGGCTTTGACCTGATGGACAGGCTGGACTCAAACGCTTCCCTCAAGTGGACAGGACATTGTGAACCTGACATAGCCAGTGAGCAAGTACCCATGGCTCATGCTGGCACAAGATAGATTGTGGAAGCCACATCACATGATCGCGTTATGGAACCAAGAAGTAGTGACTCACATGATACTAAAAACGCCCTTCTAACCCAAGCCTGTCAATAGGGGCTATATGAAAATAATAGGGCCAAACTGTTCCTCTTTGAGAGTGCTCCATCCATGGACACTCAAAACAGCATACAGTCACTGCGCCCTGGATGGCATTCGGTCCTGATTTTACTTTGAGTAGAAGTTCTCTTTTGCCCTAGCTCCAAAAGCCATAGTTTGTGTACACACTGTGTCCAGAATCACAGCGAATAGAATTTGTCTAAGCAAGGCAAACCTCCCCGCATTATGGCCTAAAATATGGCTGAATATTGTATGATTCCCAAAGACATATTTCCCGTTACCTATCATGCCAACACACGTGATATTATCATGATAACAAACATGCTCTGCGTGAAGCAAAATTTATAGCAACCTCTGTAAGGGCTGAGGATATTTCAAAGGGGAGCCAAGGACCAAGGGGTAAGATATAAACACAAAAACACACACAAAAACTGGGTGTGCTCTCACACTTAAAGACACTGTACTTCAATGGAACCTGGAAACTTACTGCAGGGTACTGCTTGATCCCCGAACCTGCAGAAGTCTTCACTGGACATTTGGGTGGTACCAACCCGGAAGGGTAAAGGAGCAGGTAGATGTGGCCTAATATCAGGGAAAATTACAAAGATTAATAAAACTCTCAATACTACCAGGGATTGTGGGCTAGTGATGGCAAGGGCCACCTTATCAGACAGAGGGGCTGGTCAGGAAAATGGCTGCATCTGACCTGAGGTGGAAACATAAGACCTTGTAATCAGGAAAACTTCTAGATACACCACGACCGCGTTCAGGTTGGTCCTCCTGTGAACTTTGCTGAAGATTGAGGGTTTTCACCGTTGCATTCGGTCGTTCTGCTTGGGCGGTGGGTATTTTCTTGGATTGTGTATGTTTTCTTTTTCTGAACGCCAGGATAGGTGAGATGAGTAATGTCTACGGCTCTTTGCAGAACAAGGATCCAAGGGGCACTACCTTGATTCCCCGGACATGAGAAACGGAGCGGTATGCCACAAGTGCCCCGTCACGCCTCTGCAGGACTGGAGGGTCTGAAAGGAGATTGGACCCTGGGTTCCTGTGGAAAAAGTGTTCCAGGCGATGACCAGGTCACTCCGTGAGGAGGCAGAGCGAGCACGAAAGGACCGCCCTCTGCAAGACATTGGGGCACTAGAGCCCCGCCCCTGACGTCGGACGTCCTCCTCGCCCCAGGTTTCCTATTGGCTCCGACAGGCTCCCCAATAGGCTTCTGCGCCGGGGACGTCGCGAGTCTGCCATCTTGGAAGCGCACCTGGAAGTGAAGGCTTCGGTTTGGCGCTAGCTGCGTGCTTTCCTGCTCGCTGGTCAGTTCCACAGACAGCTCCAGAGTACGGGTGAGGCCCTTAGTTGTGCTTTGGGTGTTTCACTGAATCCCTTGCAGTCTCGCGCTATACAACCCGTCCTTGTGGCTAGACTCAAGGCCGCAGGCACCTTAAACCTGGAAAGGCCCTTGGACCCAAGCGTCTCGGTCTCCGTCTAGTGACACAGACTGGAGAGCAGGGAGAAGCACACCATCCCTGGAGGTCAGACGCAGGCCCTTCAGGAGGCTGAGAGAAGCAGGGGAACCCCACCTTCCGTGCCTCTATGGGAACGGACCTCCAGGAAGAACTGTAGCGCCCTGCCCAGTCCGCCCTCCCACCCGGCTCCACCTCTCCCACTGCGCCCCCGCCTCCCTTTCACTGATTCTCTCTCCCCTTTACCATGGGCTGCACTGTATGGAGTTGAGGGCTTCAGATTGGGCAAAAAAATTCCTTCTCTACTTGAGAGAGCCTCAAGGGATCAGAGTTTAATTCCAAGCCCTGCCTCATGTCAATGCCTGAATCCCCAGTGCAGAAACTAGGGTCCTGGGTATCTAAGAACGTAGGAGGCCTCAGAAGCCTCTGTGCACAGCAATCCACGTGCACGTTCAGGTCCCCCAGCACGAGCCGAGCTAAAGATGCTTCTCCCCAGTGTCCCTGTTCTCTCCTCTGACTATGAGGACTCAGGAAGGGCGAGCCTTTCGTCTGAGGAACAGACCGCCAGATTCGCAGGGCATCTGGCTCTCAGACATGGTGCAGGCACGAGCACTATGACGATCTGAATGGAGAAGTGAAAAATTACTAATTTCCAGAGTATCAAGGATGCATCTGGGAGGGAGGATGGAGGAGGGAATGGTGAAATTGGGAAACTCCTACCAAGTGCTCAATACCCACTTTTATTTTTTGAGAAGGATGAGGGCAACAAATGTTGAAATGTGCTTGACACAATGGATGGATGAACCTATTGTGAGCAGAAATGTGTGAGACACACCCCTGCTTTAAAAAGTCGTTAATACGGACACAAATGAGGGATGTATATATTGTGCTTAGAACTGCACGAGCCCCGAGTAGAATGATTTTAAAAAATAGTTGTTGTAACCCCCTCCCAAAATATTTAAAATACAGGGGGTCGGGAGGGCTTCCCTGAGTCCTGCAATCACCTTTGACTCTGGGAGCCCAGGACAAAACTGGAAAGGACTAATGGCCTTCCAGTTCTGGGAAGAGGGTCTCAGACAGTTGAGGCTTTTACTTGCAGCCTATTCAGCTGATGGAACCATAACAGAAGCTGCTGTCCTGAGGGAAGTGGTAGGTGAGAAATCACACCGTAACCATGTTCATAGAGGGAAAAGGTAACAAGTAACAAGCATTCGGACCTCAAAAGAGGAGAGGCTGCCCACCGTCCAGTCTGTTACTTGGACGCAGAAGCAACCCTAGTCGTTTCCCTGGAGTTCGGCACTTGTTCACAGAGGGTCTTCGCTGGGACCTTGACACAGCTGAACGAGGTGGCATAAAAAATGTGCTGACAGACAAAAGTCCTTTAGAATGCCAGAGAGAGACATGTCCATGTGTGCTCCGTCCACACAGGCAGACAGCCTTCTAGGAATGGACAGCAGTGTCTCCTTCACTTTGTCCTTGTATATTCACAAAGCCTCAGAGGTGTGGAATGCACTGGAGCAAAGGGGAGTGGTCAAGAGGCCTTGGGAACTCTGGATGTGAAGGACCTGAAAGGGCACTGAGAAGACCCTCTTCCAGTTCATCGCGTAGAGTCCTTTTAGCCAGCCAAAATGCCACCCGATCAACCCTCCAATGTCCTCCAAGGGCTGTCAAGAGGGTTACGGGTGCCCAGATCAGGCCCGTCTAAAAAGTTTGCACTGACGCTGGAAGTTGTCCTGGTCAGGGAGGCATCTTGCTGTGGAAGGGCTCACACCTTCTCTCTTCTCTTTCTCTAGAGGACCGTGCTCCCCTGTGGCTTCCTCTTCTCTTGGCTGCTGTCTTTCACAGGAGTCATCATGCCTCGCAGTCAGAAGGGCAAATGCCGCTCTCATGAGAAACTTCGCCAGGCCCCAGACCTTGGTGATGCCAGGCACATGGAGGGTGAGAAGGCCCTGGCATCAGGGGAGGACAAGCTCTCAGCTCCCTTTCCTTGTCCTTCTGGGGATTCACCCCCGGGCTCCCCTGAGGATCGTAGCCCAAGAGTACCCCAGGAATCCCTGCCCACCACAGTGGCAGCTGTAGAGGCTTTCTGTCCAAAATGCCCATGTAAGGCTCAGACCCAGACCAACAAGCAGGGTGGCAGAGATGTTAACCCTCTTGTGGCCGTCCCAAGCCCTGCCCGCAGGTCTGAGACAGACCCCATCCACAGGAGGTTCAGCATTTTGGTGCAGCTGCTGCTGCACAAGCATAAAATGAAAGAGCCCGTTTCAAAGGCAGACATGATGAAGGTCATCACCGAGAAGTATGAGGAGCACTACACAGAGATGCTGAGTATCGCCTCCTTGCACATGGAGATGGTCTTTGGTCTGCAGATGAAGGAGGTCTACTCCCAGACCCAGACCTATGTTCTGGTCAGTCTTTTGGAAATCACTAAGGAAAAGAGGCTGTTTAACCCCAGGGGATTCCCCAAGATGGGTCTTCTGTTGCCTGTCCTGAGCCTTTGGAAGTCTTCATGTTGATATTAAGCCCTTCTTCACAAGACCAAGTATTTCCTTACCTAAAAGTTGACCTGTGTAGCAGCAGTGATGGATCAGGAAGCCACATAGCTCCACTTCATGAAGTAAGCTCATGAGAAGAGAACCCACACTGAGGTTCCCTGTACAATCCCAACCCCGAGCCTGGTCACTTTTTGTCCAGGAGACACTGAGATCTCTGAGTCACAGGCCATGATAGCAGAGCGTTCTTGGCCAGGATGTGTCGGGCTTGGCCGGTTTAAGGGACAAATGAGGGTTCTCCACTGTGTGCACATTCGGACTTTTGGTCTCAATGTGCCTCCTAGTCTCTAGGTATGTTCTGCCATGGAAATTGTCTCTGAGCCCATAGCTGGGTGGTGGGTCAAACTCACCGGGGGCAGGACTGGCAGGTTTCCAGTGCTCCCTTCTCAGTGCACTTGAAACCACGCCAGTATTCCTTATCCCGTTCTTACCATGTGCAGGGTGTTCCTCAGTGATATTCCCTAGATAAGAGTGCAATGGGATAAGTCAAGATTGTCGACCTTTCTCAGGTTTTAGGGCTACAGAGATCGCTCCGCACATGGGACATGAGGTTTAGAGTAGGTAGAGTGATATTAGCACAGTCCTAATAAAGAGGAGTGTTTCCTCCCTGGTAAAAAAGATGGAAACCTGGGATGACATGGGTGGAAGGTGGTATATGAGAGAGCTTGTCAATCCTTGGAGCCTTATATCACATGATACTACAGATGTCTCCCCCCCAACCCCCCACAGTCAAGAGTACACCTCTTTCTATGGAATGAATTCTGCTCCCCCCCCATGGTTACTGACAGGCTCCAAATAACACATGCTCTTCAACCTCACACCATTGCCGTGGTTATAATGCCCCTCGGGCACATGGTATTCTCACTTATTTTCTTCCTCAGAGAAAATATAATGCGTACCCAAAGTTCATTTCGGTGAGACTTCAATGGGACCACTGTGGTAGACTGGGTTCATTATTGATACACAGCCTGAGAGAGGCCTATGTGGGGAAGAGAGTTTTGTATCAAGCAATATTAGGAATATGTCCTGGCCTGGTTAAATTCCAGTCTGTAAGTCAACCAATAGGCCCTGCATCTCATAAGATCCACTAAATTCCTCTTGAGAATCAGGCAACACATGCACTGTCGATCAGGGCAGGAAGGTCGCAGGCCAGTGGATGGAAAGTCTTAAGGATCCACTTGCAGTGAGATGATCTCAGTGTTTTCCGCCATGTGTCCCTGTGATGTTCCTCCATATTTTGTAACTTCGAAAGACATTCTTTCCTGTTACCTATCATCACTATACCCTTGGTTTTATCATGATAACAAATATATTCTTAATGCAGTATAATTTATAGTGACCTTCTAAATGGACTAAGGATGTTTCAAAGGGGATCCAAGAACCAAGGGGTAAGATATAGACACACACAAAAAGTATGGGCTTTGTCCTCATAGTGAAAGGCACCACTCTTCTATGGAACCTGGATACATACTATAGGGTACCGCTTGATCCCTGAGTCTCCAGAACTCTTCAGTGGTCATATGGATCATACCTACCCAGAAGGGTATAGGAGCTGGGAGATGGAGCCTAATATCAGAGAAAAATGAAAAGGAATAATAAAACTCTTGATACCACAAGGGATTGTGGGTTAGTGATGGCAAAGGGCAACTTATCAGACAGAGACGCTGGTAAGAAAAATGGCTGCATCTGGACGGAGGTGAAAATATAACACCCTGTCCTCAGAAAGGCTTCTAGATACAGCATGACATAGCTCCTTTTTTCCCTACTGTGAACGTTGCTAAAGATTGAGGGCATTCTCCGTTCCATTCTGTCCTTCTGCTTGCGCAAGGGGTGCTTTTCTAGAATTGTGTGTTTTCTTTTCCCGAACGCCAGGATAGGTGAGATTAATAGTATCTATGGCTCTTTGAAGAACCCTGAACGATAGGGCACTCCCTTTACCCCCGGATGTGGAAAATGAAGCACTAAGCCGAATTTGCCCCGTTCACCTCTGCACCTCAGAGGATTGTGAAAGGAGACTGGAACCCGGGTTTCTTTGGAAAAGGTGGTCCAGGGGATGATTGGGTCTCTCCCCTAGGACGCAGAGTGATCACGAAAGGACCACCCTCTGCAAAACATTGGGGCACTAGAGCCCCGACCCCGACATTGGGCTTGCTCCAAACCCCAAGATCCTTATTAGCTCCAAAAAGCACCCCAATAGGTTTCTGCGCTTGGGACTTCGCCAGACTTCCATTTTTGAAGCTCACCTGGAAGTGAAGGCTTCAGCTTTGCGAAGCTGTGTGCGTTCCTGCTCGCTGGTCAGTTCAACGGACACCTCCAGAGCCTGGGTGAGGCCTTTTGTCATATTCTGGGGATTTCACCGAACCCCTTACAACTAGCGCTATCCAAGACATCCTTATGACTAGACTCAAGGCCACGGGTACCTTAGACCTGGAAAGTCCCTTGGACCCAGGCGTCTCGGTCTCAGTCTAGGAGACTGGAGTGGAAGAAGCAGACCCTCCCTGGAGATCAGGCGCAGAACCTTCAGAACGCTGAGTGAGACAGGGGAACCCCAGCTTGCACGCCTCTGTGGGAACAGACCTCCAGAATGATTTGTAGCGCCTCTCCCCGGCCCACTCCACCCGGCCTCATGTACTGTGCCCCCTCCCCACTCCTCTTTCCTGTGGGCTCTGCTGTGTGGAGTTGAGGGCTTCGGATTGAGCAACAAATTTCCTTCTCTACTGGAGAGAGCCTCAAGGGATCAGATAGAGGAATTCAAGGGTCTGCTTCATGTGAATACTTGAATCCCCAGTGTAGAAACTAGGGTCCTGGGCATCTGAGAATGTAGGCGGCCTTAGAAACCTCTGTGCACAGCAATCCACCTGCACGTTCAGTTCCCCCAGGCCGAGCTGTCCTAAAGATGCGTCTCCCTGATGCCCCTAGTCCATTGCTCTGACTCTGAGGACTCCACAAGGGTGAGGTTTTCTTCTGAGGATCAGACTACCAGGTTCTTAGTTCATCTGGCTCCCAGACATGGTGCAAGCAGCGGTCACTATGATGTCTGAATAGCGAAGTGAAAAATTTATAATAATTTCCAGAGTATCAAGTATTCATCACGGGTGGAGTAATGAGGAGGGAATGGGACAATTAAGAAACTCCTGCCAATTGCTCAATTATCACGTATATGTTTTTAGAATGATGATGGCGACAAGTGTTTAAATGTGCTTCAATCCATGGATGGATGCATCAATAGTGATCAGAATTGTATGATATACACCACTGCTTTAAACATTCATTAATACTGATGTCAATGATGGATGTATATATTGTGATTAGAACTGCACAATCCCCCAATAGAATGATTAAAAAAAATTGTTGCAGTATCCCATTCCAAAATAAAATACTTTAACTATAGGGTGTCTGGAGAGCTTCCCTGAGTCCTGCAACCATCTTTGATTCTGGGAGCCCAGGACAAAACTGCAAAGTACTAATACCCTTCAAGTCCTGCCAGGAGGGTCTCAGGAAGCTGAGGCTCTTATTTGCAGCCCATTCAGCTGATGGAGCCATAGCAGAAGCTGTTGTCCTGGGGGGAGTGGTAGGTGAGAAATCGCAACATACCCATGCCCATAGAGGGAAAAGGTCACAAGTAACAAACATTCTTTCCTGAGAATAAGAGAGACTACCCATCACGCCAATATGTTCCTTAGGGCCTGAAGTAACCCTAGTCTTTTCCCTGGGGATCCACAGTTGTTCACAGAGGGTCATAGCTTGGATCCTAATCCCCCTGATCAAAGCATCTTAAGTACTATGCTTGGGTTCCTGTTTTCTCTACTTAGCCTTATCTAGAGGAATAGCTACAAGGTCTGTGAAGAATCAATATGGGGATTCCTCAATGCCATGGACATCTTTGATGGGTAGCAATCTGCTTCAGATGTCACTGGAGTACAGTTAGTTTCCCAATGGTGACATTTCTCACTGTGAAATCCTTTGGTGACATTCCTCACTGTGAAATCCCGAGCCCTTGTATAAGGTAGGAAGAAGTACATGCTGAAATTATTGGAGAACCTTGATAGATAGATACTTTAGAATTTCATCACTTCATGGAACACACTTGTCGCCATGAAGAAAGGAGAGTGGCAGCCTCAGGATGGGTGGCATTGGCCCTAAATGGTCAGGGACCATTCCAGAGTTAAGTCGTGCAAGTTCATCAAGCCAAGCAGGCCAGCCAGGCTTTGCCTGAACCCACTATGTGCTTGGCAGCTAGGGATTCACTTTCTTTTGCTTCCTCACCTTCTTCTCACCCCCACTCTGGCTTCCTCATCCTTGCCCCAAGTCAAGTCTCAGCGAATTTCTTCACTTTCTTTTTGAAAATGCTTCATACTCAAAGTTAGGTTGTAGAAAGCACATGTGTGCCATCTCATGTACCTCACATACAATTTTACCTTGTTGATTTTGCTGTTTTTCCAGATTCACTTTTGATTTCACTCTTCCTGAATGATTACATGGACTCCTCCAAAATCCCCCACAGAATGTTCCTAGCATATGTTGAGGTTTTCTAGATAACATTATGCTTACCAAAGTTGGTCAAATTATAAAGATAAATGTCTAATGCCAACTGTACTTTAAAGAAAAAGAAAAAAAATGTTTTCTGTCCAAGGGTAGACTTTGAATACTAACAGAAAGAAATGGTTAGAGTGAGGGCAGGGAAAGTGAAGGGGCATTAAATTATGGAGGGATGAAGGAGGGAGTAGAAAACACGTACCTGAGTGGGTGAACAGTATGCTATTGCTTACTTGATGAGATCAGCTGTGAAACTACTCAGTTATATTTTTCTTTAAAAAAACATATACAATATATTGTTTAAGGCTTTGAGTGTTCACACTCTGCAAATACATTTATATGTATAAATGGTTAAACTTATAATGCTAATATATTTTTGAAGAATTTGAAGTCTCACCCCTTAACAACCCTTCATTTCCCTTACCCCTCAGATCTAAACATTGGTCTGAGTGGCTCTAAAAGGAGAAAAAGTAAAAAAAATATGGACTTGAGATTTTTTTTTTTAGTGACATACAAGTTCATTTCAAACAACCAAAAATATATCTTTTTGCTGACTTGAATGCTGTCCTTCGCATGATTCTTTCTCAAAAGTAGGACAAGGACTGAGAGGGCAGGCTCAAGGTCTTGAGACACCATCTAGCAACATATCTTATATTCATATACGTTTGAATCATATTAATCCTGATTGGTCTTTTTGGATCAGCACGACAAATGCCAACTTAAAGATATTTCTAAGTACCTGGTCCTCTCAATGCACTCTCTTTAATTTCTAAAATTCTTTAAGAGATTTCAAAATTTTTAAGATACAATTTTCAAAAGCATTTGAGTGTTTGTTAAATTGGGTTGAAGAGTTGGCTAATCCACCATTATTAGAGAGAACCCTGGGTGCTAGTGCAGTGGGTAAGGGTTTGCTTCCTAATGACACGCTGGCTGTTTGAATCCACCAAATATCTCCTCAGGAAAACATATGCCGCTCTGCTCTCATTTGACTCTAACATCAAAAAGAGGGAAGCTGCGCTCTGTTACAATGAATGAATATGAGTAGAAAACAGCTCAAAAGAACCTCTTGACAATATTTATTGAAAATTAGAACAGATATTTGGGAATTTCATTTAATTTTATGGTAATTATAGTAAAATCCACATTTATGAGAAAAAATATTTTTATTTTGAATTTCATATCCTCTATTTTTCAAAAACATTACACAGTATTTTGTATATAGATTTTTGTGGCTTCTTTATTAAATATATTTTATACATCTGAAGTTCTTCTATGTTCTTGCAAATAAACATTTATGTGTACACATTTTTTCTGATAATTCCATTGTTTGGAAATATTCATTGGTTTTTATTTAGGAATTTAAAATTATATTTGGCATGTCTGATAACGGTTGTGCTCAACAACTCATGATTACACAGGCTTGCTGTGCTTCTTCCATGTGAGCTTTGTTGCTTCTCGGCCAGTTGGCTGCTTGTTTATCTTCAAGTCTTTAAGGCCCCACACTCTACTTCCCTTGATAGCCAAACATCATCAGCTTTCTTTGCCACTTATGCTTATGCACCCACTTCGTCCACAAGGCTGATGACAGGACAGGATGGTGTGCTTCTTCCATTTGGGCTTTGTTTTTTTCTCAGCAAGATGGCCACTAGATTATCTTCAAGCCTTTGAGACCCCAGCAATATATGTTTTGGTAGCCGGGCCCCAACAGCTTCCTTAGTCACATTTGCTTATGCATTTCTTTTTCCCTCACAGATCTTGTTGGGAAGGTGAGCATCTCAGACTGTCAAATTATTACAGCAAGGTATTCTTGTATTGGGGAATACTTGAGTAGGAGCCCACTATCCATGTGTTTCTATAATAGCAACCCTATAAATATATGTACATAGATCTATTTCCCCATTGCCGTATATAAATATATTTACATGTGTATATGTCTGAATTTAGATATCTGTACATGCTGTTTGCCTCCGAGTTATTTCCTCTAATTCATTTTACATTCTTCTTGTGCCATGATCATATTCAGCCTTCATTTTGGTTTCAGACATTTACTCTCAGCTACACTGACCTGCCTTATCTCCTACACCATCCGTGCCATTGATTCTCTATCACTTTATGTTCCCTTGTCCCTGGACTTGTCAATACACACACCATTTTCCTTCTCTCCCATGACCCCTAGAACTGTCATCCTGTTGTGCTCTTGTAGTGTTTATTTATCCTGCCTATCCTTTCCAAATAGAGATGTAGACATAGCACTATGCCCTGACACAAGACAATAAGAGATAAAACAATAGCTACAAAACCGAAAACAGAAAGACAGCAACATCATCACATCATCAACAGCAAGCCCTATAAATAGTTCGAGGCCCATTTGTCATCTTTACAAGGGTTTTCCGGTCCAGTACGGTGGGGCAATTTGCATTCTAAATCCATGTCAGATTATGCGACTTGGATGTGCTAGCTTTAATTATGGTCAGCACCTACAAAGAGATACCCATTTCCAGGTGTGTTAGGCAAACCCACATTCGTGTGTAAACCCTTTCTGTTGAGTGACAGAGAGCCCTGAGAATATGATGGACTATTGCTATGATCAGGTGGTGCTGCATAGTGCAGTTGGCATTAAGAAAAGGAGATTGATTTTTAGTGGGTCTGATCTAATCAGGTGAACCATTTCAAAGGATAAAGCTCTTTTTTTGTGAAAGGATTTTAAAGTGTTTTAGATATTCACTACAGAGTGCAAACACTTTTAGAAGCGGAGGACCTGGGCCCCAATTTGATAGACACCAAGGGAAAAAAAGTGATCTCAATCCTCTAACTTCAAGGAACCAGACTTAGTCAATACCTGAATGGTCGTAGACATGGATCCATTGCAAATGTCATCTGATGACAGAGCATCCAACTAACAGGACAGCGAGAGGGTGAGGGCCCGGACACAGGGCACAGATGAGCTGCATCTCATGTTTCCAGGACTATCAACTTTGTGGCAGGTGGGGATACTCACCATCATTCTAACAGGGGCCCAAGACTGTAGTCTTTATGGAAATCGGCTGCCACATTTTTCTTCCATGGAGTGACCAATGAAATCAAGCTGCTGACTTTGTGGTTAGCAACTTATTCACTGACCCACCAGGATTCCTTTACTGACCATTCGCTACATAGACATAACACAGAAACTCTCGTCTTTCTAAGAAAAAAGCACTGAAAAATCAAAGCAAATTTTCCATAGAATCCAAAGTGATCACTGGCTGTGGGTTTAAAGAACATGCCATTGAACAATGACTCGGGCTTGAGTAGTGATCATTCCAATACGGCTCATCAATAATCCCCAATGACAGATGAATTGTTCAAGCAGATGAGACTAACTTCTGGTTCAGTTTTCCAGCAATTATCTTTTGGGTGAATAAGCATGACAAGAAATTCAATACATTTTGCTCAAGAACTGTGAGAAAATCTATGTCACTGAGGTGAGCTAAAGAGTTCCTTGACTGGGGGCATCTTCAGTTGATCTTTTCTAGAGGAGAGGGACAGTCTGTTAAGGTGATTCAGTCGTTTCCTATCGTTCACTAAGATAACAATTATGGGACAGCACTGACTCCATGATGCACTACCATTTGATTGTTCCTGGAATATTTTGAGATTTAGACAAATAGATATTTTTTTCAAATGGATATATCTATTGTGTATTTTTAAAATGTACTCTCTACCTCTTTAGGCACCAACGTATGGCAATTATAGAGATCATAACAAAGAAACCAAATGGTGACTAGCAAAATAGCACATCTATTGATATGTTTCAGCTAATAATTGCAAGAGTAATGATATAATTACCATCATGTAGCCTTTATTGGATTCATTAATAATTGTGACAAACCTGTTCAATGATCTGCAATTTGGTGGGGTTTAATGCTCCATATAAATGTAAGTGCACAGCTGATGTCTAGAGTATAAATGAACGAGCACCCAATAAATAGAAAATAATCTGATCAACCTTAACCTGTAGCTACTGAACATTGCTGGTGCTGCCAGGCACATCTATTTAGTACATTTTTTTTCTTTTCTCAGTATTATTCAGTATGTTCAAATATGTGTTTGGTAATATAATTGTAGATAAGTATCCTGTCTGCAAATTTGGAAACTCAATTGAAATGATAGAACTTTTTTCAAAATAGTAATGACTAAATGGGTCCACAAAGAAATAAAAATTGATGAATAAATATAATTGAATGATATAAATGAAACTTTCATCCAACTCTCAGTCTTCTTTAAAATATTCCATGAGCAACCAAATTGAGCATGTGTCCTGATGATTGAGTTCTGATTCATAATTGCCACCTTATGGAATGATAAAAGATGACTGATTTAGGTGAACAGACTAGCTCTGCTGTTAACAGAGATCAACTGATCATGCCCACGTAAAAGAACAGTTCAGCCACACTCACTGACATGGAGACAAGAATCCTAAATAAATTATTAGCAGATATGAAATAGTAGGGAACTGAATGAGGACAGAAGTTGTGCCCAGAGAATACAGAAAGCATATCACAATATTGTGAATAGGAATCTACTACATTTTTAGATCAGAAGAGTAAGCTTTTCACGTGCAACAACAGTTTACAGTACTTAGCAAGCTTTCCCAAACTTATACAGGATGGGGATTTACAGTTTATGAAATTGGCAACAAATATACTTACATGTGAAATATTAAAAATATTCCCCATAAAATCCAGACAAATATAGAATATTTCAATTTAAATATAGAGCCAGTGACCAGCCATTTATAATAATAGCAAAATTCATCAAAATATGAATAAAGAAAATAAATCATATGAACATCTAATTTAACAATTCCAAAGGGATATTTTACAAAGTAATTACATATATAAGAAACTTTCATGATGGGTTTATAAATTTCAATTTCATTGTCATTTTCCTGTTTGGTTCACCTTGTTTTAATTTTATGTTTTTGGTGTTTTCTGTTTTTCTCTATATCTAATCCAAGATTGACAAACCTATAGCAATGATAATTGCCTTAATAGCTTCTTGCGGAGGGGGGAGAGGAGGTTCAGGGTATGGGTAAGGGGTGGGTGGAGGAATGGAAAACTAACCACCATAGAGTACACAAAAGAAGAAAAGGTTCTAAAACTGAATGAGGTGTTAATTTCTCTTAAATAATATCAATCCATTGCATTGTATTATGTGTGAATTATATGCCATTAAACAGTGCTGCTGCTCTTGTTGTTTTTTAAGTTCATGGAACAATGGCATGGAAAGATAACGGCACTTCCCTAAATCTTTTTAATGTCCCCTCATGGAAGAAAACTCTGAAAGCAGGTGTGGCAGTCACTAAGGCCACAGAAATAAACTGCAGCGACTATGCATATTTAATAGGAAATATATGATTGAAAGTAGCAGCTGCATCTAAACTCATGCCTAACATGTAAACTGACCAAAGTAGCTGGGCTGTTTATGGAGGCAAAGATATGAACTCCCCCACTACATTTAATCAAAAGAACAAAGTTGGATACAATGTGTACTAGGGGAGAACAGAACAATACAAAGACTGTCTAAGCCTTAGACCAGCTCAGTGCCTTCTGGTGAGTTCTGACACAGCCAACAGCTCCGCTCCCATCATTGGCCAGTTTAGTGCCTCACCTGGAGGAGGTGGATTCACATCAGCAGAGGAGAGTTCCCCGAAAGAATCAAGGTAAGGTGCTGAGGGAGGACGGGGGTCTCACGTATTCTGAATAGAGGGGGTCAAAGGGTTCGCTTCCTCAGAACTCTGACCCTCAGCTCCTATTCTCTGCATTGGGAGGCACCCAGATATGGCTGCTAGGCTCAGGCGCCCCCTTACTTCATTTTTTGGGCAAAGGGGTCTTGTCACCCCTGGAGGGTCCTATTTAAGAGGCCCTACAGGAGGCAATAATGCCTCTGTGTGAGTTCTGTGGAACAGAATGTAGGTTTCTCCACAGTGCCACACCCCATGCTAGCACAATAACTGGCACTGGGGGCTTTGGCAGCTGTGCTGAGTGACACTTTATTCTAAGACCCCACAGTTAAGATCCGGAGAGGAACTCTGAGCTCTAGCGGGTATCAATTTATGTATCTCAAGTAAGAATTGAGTAGACTTAACTTCCTCCCAGAACAGAGGAAGCCAGGTAGAGTGCCACCCAGATGGTCAGTCCCAGGGAGGTCAGAGACAAGCTTGCTGGACACAGTGCCCCCTGACTTTGTCCAGGGAGACTGGGAAGCGAGGGGTTTGTCTGTAGCAGGCAGTCTCAGATCAGGAGTGTGATGAGTCCCCAGACCACTCGGGAGTCCAAGGGCGTATTCTGAGCTGAAAACCAAGCATTATCAAGTAAAAGGTAGCATGCCAAATTAGCCTTTTTTAGAGCTAGGGCAGACTCTCCCTCCTGAGCCTCCACAGCTCTCCACCTGTTCCTCAAGGGTGAGCTCTGCTCCTGTGCTCTGGAGAAAGCACCATGCTCATGGCCTCAAGAGTGAACTCTGAGCCAGGGAGGCAGAACGGACCAGGCCCCAAAATGGGCCACAGACCTAGAGCAGGGTTCTCAACCCTGGAAAGCCGTCAGCCGTGAGCATGTTGTGTTGACTTCCCAACCATGAGATTATTTTCATTGCCACTTCATATCTGTAGCTTTGCTACTGTCAGGAACTGTGCAACCCCGTGAAAAGGGTTGATAGACCCCCAAAGGGGTCATGGACTGACATGTTGAGAATTACTTATAACGCTGCAAACTCCCCGTGCTGCAGTTTGTTTACCATGGGGACAAAGGGCTCTCCAGTGTCCTCCCAGGGAGCTGCAGCTGCAGCATCCACAGATTCCCATGAAGGTGGTGAGGGGAGCCCCAGCTCCCCTCTGGCCAGTGGTAGCCTAAACAGAGATCCTTTAACAAAGAGGTTGATCTCATTGGTGAGGTTCCTGATGGAGAAGTATCAAATGAGAGAGCCGGTTACGAAGGCAGACATGGTGAATTCTGTTATCAAAGAGTACAAAAATCACCTTCCTGACCTGCTCAAGAGAGCCTCTGCGCTCCTGTCGCTGGCCTTTGGAGTTGACCTGAAGGAAGTGGACCCCATCAGGCACTGCTATGTCTTTATCAACAAAGTGGATTTCAGTGAGGATGAGAGGCTTCTCTGTGAAGACGGCCTGCCCCAGACGGGCTTGCTGATGATGGTGCTGAGAGTGATCTTCTTCAAGGACAACTGTGTCTCTGAGGAGGAGGTCTGGGAAGTGCTGAACCTATTGGGGGTCTATGCTGACCAGACACACAACATCTATGGACAGCCAAGGAGAGCCCAGGCAGGTGACCAATAGGCATCCTCCACGCTATGATTTCCTGTGGGGTCCCAGAGCCTACACTGAATTCACCAAGAGGAAAGTCCTGGAGTTCTTGGCCACCATCGGTGACATCGCCCTCCAGTGTTTTATCCCCAGGGTATGAAGAGGCCTTGAGAGGGGAGGAAGAGAGATTATAAGCCAGAGTTACAGCAAGGGCTCAAAACAGGGCCAGAGCAGTAGATCCCCAGGCCCGCAAGTGAAAGCTAAAAAAATGATTTTTCCCTTTTTTAGCAATATTCTAATAGTGCAGGGTCAGGTTAGAGTTAGAAAAAATAAGATATATATATATATATATATATATATATATATATATGTATATATATGTGTGTGTATATATACTCTTTTAATTCCTGATCTACACTGGTAACTTTAAAATTTACCTTTTTTGCCCTTTTTCAGAAGAAATTTTAAATGCTGATATCAGAGACAGATTATTTCATTATGTGAAAGCAGGCAGTGGACATTGTTTGAGCAGTGGAGAACCTGGGCAGGCTGGGGAAAACGCAGGGTGCAGATTATCTTTGTGCTCCTGTTCTGCGTGGATAAACTTAGATTGCATTCTGCCTCCTCCCTCCCTCCCTGTGCCAGACCCTGCCTCCTGTTCTTTCTCCCTTGTTATCAAATGCATATTATTTTAGTGGAACATCTTTAACAAGAGAACAAGGCATTTGGATTGGCTGGAAAGAGGAAGACTGACAGCCTGGCCACAGAGGCACATCCCTGCCAGCACCCCGCCCCCACTGACACCCAGGGACCCTAGACCTGGCTTTTCTCTTCCTTCAGAGTAGGGGTGTCCAGGAAATGGAAACTCTTCTAAAACTCACTCAATCAACTGAGAAACACAGGTGTGTCAGAGACCCTCTAGTGACCTCTGTGGACTCCCTAAACCCTGTCTCTCCCCCCCACCCCCGCAGTCACAGGAGGAGACCCAAGGATCCACCCCTGCTGTCCTCCCAGGGAGGCCCCAGGTGGGCGTGTCCAGGAGTGACACTGCCCCCTGGTGGGCGCTGAGGCTGCAGCCCTGCGTCTGGGAAGCGCAGCCATGGCCCCGCAGAGGAAGGCAGAGTCCAGCAGTTGCCTCCTGTCCAAGGGAGAACCCCGAGTACAAATTGTGGGTCCGTACCCCGAGGAAAAAGCACTCCGCAGCGTCCTGCACCACCGTCTCTCCCATCAACGGAGGGAGGCCGGAGCCAGGCTGTTTGATCCCGAAGCCCCCGGCTTCTGTCTCCCTGTCCAGGGGCTGAGCCTCCTGCTCCTGTCGGGCCTCATACCGGACATGGATTCCAGAACTAGGTGGGGCGAGTGGAGCCTGTGACCCAGCTGTGGAGAAATGCAGCGCTGTTGCCCGAGGATAGCAAGTCTCTGAGCACAGGTATTCTCCTGGGACCTCTAAGTTTCTGTGCATCGGGATCACGCAGTGGTGGGGACTTTGTCTGCTTGTTTGAAAACTACAATTCATGGAGACCCAAATTTAAATCCAGGGGGAAACGTGTGGGCTTTGCTAGTTATTACAAAAGGAGGAACTATTATTCATGAGGGATTGATTAAAGGCCAGACATTCCCGAGTTGTTAGAGAGCCCTGATATCCTAGTGGACCATGCATTTGGCCCCTGACTGGAAGGTCAGCGGTTCAAACACGCCAGCATCTCTTTGGGAGAAAAGTGAGGTTTTCTGCCCTGCCCCTACACCCACATTTACGCCTGTGGAGACAAACCCCAAAGGGAAGCTTTTCTCAGCCCAATATGCTAGCTATGCGTCAGCCCGATTCAATGGGGAAGTTTTTTTTTGTTTGTTTTCCGTGATATGGAGTCTAGGACATGACTGACATGACTCCTCAGCCTTGTACTCTGGGCAATCAGCTCCTCTCTCATTACCCCCCACCCAGAGAAACTGGGCACAACCAAGTCTGCAGTGCAGCCTTACTTTGTCCTCAGGTTTCTCCAGAGTTGGGGATCTCGGTCTTCGTATAAGAGACTGGTCAAGAGTTGGCAGAAGAAAGATTTCCAGGTCAGCCCAGGAGTCAGGGTGAGTACCAAGGGGCTGCAGGACTCTCCCACCTCCTCCAGTTTTTCTTGGGGACCCAGGGAAATGAGGATTTTGCACAGAGGCAGTGGTCACATGCCAGAGAAGGCTGAAAGTTAGTGTTTCTGTCAGTTGAACGGAAGGGACTGAGTGAGGCCTGCTGGTCCATCCACCAGAGGAACTCAGCCTGCACTGTGAGCACTGCCTGGGAGGGTGTTCAGAGACTCCCCTTCTCTTCCTTCTGGATGGCAGGGACGGCCAGGGACAAGGACCAGAATAGGGAGTGGGGCAGGATAGCAGGATGGGGTGGGTAGAAAAAGAGAACCACAGCTATGGAGGGGGTAGCAACATACGGCTGGTGATTTCACTTCTTAATGAAATGTGTAGGTATATACAGCGCATTTCCTAGAAAAAGAATCCCTGCCAATGCCTTATTCCTCAAACCTAAAGGATGGTCTGAGAGACTATGAAAATAAACATAGAGGAAAAGGAAAAGATGAAATTCTGTTGTCTTTATTGATAAATAACTTCATATTAAGCAAATGCAACTTCAGAGTAGAAAACCGGCAAGTTGACAGTTGACATGATGACCCTGTTGGCTCGGTCCTCAGGCTGCCAGGTAGGAAGTTACCTATTTGACTGCTAACTGCAATGTTAGAAGTTCAAAACCACCAATGTCTCCTCTGGAGAAAGACGAGACTGTCTATTCTCGTCAAGATTTTCAGTCTCAGGAACCCACTGGGCCACCTCTACTCTTCCCTATAGGCTCAGTATGAGTCAGAATCAACTTGGTGTCTGTGAGTTCCACTGTCTCTCCTTCCACAGGGATCTCAGGAGAGTCACCATGCCTCGTGGTCAGAAGAGTAAGCGTCGTGCCCGTGAGAAACGCCAAGACGTCCGAGGGGGATACCAGGCTCCCCCAGGTGCTGAGGCCACTGCAGTGGAGGAGGAAGGAGCCTCTTCTTCCTCCCCTGTTTTGAGGGATACCCCCCAGAGCTCCCTGGCTGAGGGTGTTTTGCAGGAGTCTAAGGAAGCCACTGCTTCTGCCTCACCTGTTTTGTCCAAAAGATCTGATGCAGATGCCAATGGGCTAGATGAGACTAGCCCCAGCCCTTCCCAGGGACCATCTTCCATTGTGAAGCCCAAGAGAGATCTGACCGGAAAGGTACGCATGCTACTGATGTTCTTGATGGACAAGTACAACATGAAGGAGCCCATTATGAAGGCTGATATGCTGACGCTTGTCAAGAAAAAGTTCCAGAAGCACTTCCCTGAGATCCTGAGCGAAACTGCAGAACTCATGAAGTTGTTCTTTGGCCTTGAATTGAGGGAAGCTCCATCCAGATGTAAGTCCTATGACCTCATTAAGGTGGAAGGTGTCAACCAAGGAAACAATTTGGGTGGTGGCCTGCAGTTGGCTCAGATGACTCTTTTGATGATTGCCTTGGGTGTGATCTTTATGAATGGTAATCGAGTCTCTGAAGCAGTCATGTGGCAGTTCCTGAATATGCTGGGCATCTATGCTGGGAGGATGCACCCAATTTTTGGAGAGCCCAGGGAGCTCCTCGTGCGTGATTTTGTGCTGGCAAGATACCTACATTACCGGCAGGTGCGCAAGAGTCGACCTCCACGCTGTGAATTCCTCTGGGGTCCAAGGGCACATGCTGAAACCACCAAGATGATAGTTCTGGAGTTTATGGCCATGGTTAAAGGTGTGAGTCCTTCAGATTTCCCTGCTTCCTATGAGGAGGCTTTAAGAGATGAGCAAATGAGAGCCCGACTGCAAGCTACTTCTGCTGCTAAATCCACCGAATGTTCAGTCCAAGCTTCACCAGAATCTAGTGAAGTGGGGGCAGATTCTTCACATTAGTTGTAAAGGTTGTCAACCTTTTAGGTAGTATGTTCTGAGGTGACTTAGAGGAAACAAAATATATCATCTTCTGTTGTGTATCAGCGACTTGTAGTTTGTTCTCAAAGGTTGTACATTTTCATTTATGGTTTATTTTGCTTCAGAATGTAAGTTCATGAATATACTTCTTGCTCATCATGTTTTGTTTTTTATTCAGATATAAAAACTAGCATTGCCATCTCAAATGACTTACAAAACTTCAACATTTCCTTTTAGTTGCAAAAGAGGAGCATAGCATTGAGATTAAGGTACTTAGGAGCAAAATGAAAGGAAAATATTTATGACTATAGCTGTGTTGGGTGTGCCTTCCTCTTTTATCTTACATGTTAGTAAAATTAAATTTAAATCCACAAAAATGTTTTTATTGCATTATTTGTGATTTTTCTTGTGCTTTAGTTGAACAATGCTTAGTCTCTCAAATACATTATATTATAAAGAAATTGTAAAATTGTGATAGAATGGTTGTTTTTTCTGAGTTCAAAAGAATCCGATACTCACTGCTACTCAATAAATTCAACATTTCATCAGTTTCAAAATGCTTTCTATTACAGTAAGTACATCCAAAGAATTAAGCAAGGTGAGTTTATCAGTCACACTTTGCATATGAATAAATTGTATTATTTCCAAGTTCATAAGTGTGTCACTCTGGGTAGACTAGAGAAACAAATTCATCAACACACAAGTATATAAGGGAGAGGTATGTAAACAAGAGAAAAGGAACATTGAGAAAGGATCCCAACCCAGTCCAGTCCAACTATGTAAGTCTGACATTAGTCTATATGTCTGATACCAATCCATAAGCCCTCTTCAGACTCATGAAGCATACGTAATCACTCCAGGACAATCACAGGCCAGTGGGTGCAGAGTACTGTGTATCCAGTGGTGGTAAAGCATCACAACACTGGCAGGGGCCTCTCTGTGGCTTCTCAAGCATCTCAACACTGGTAGGAGTCTGCATGACTTTTCTGGCTCCAGAGGTCTGGTTCTATCAGAGTAAGCCCATGTGCCTTCTCCTCTAGGATGTCTCACAGGGAGCCAGCCTTGCATCTTGTCATTAGAGTGTCTCCAAGAGACTGAGTCATAAGTTTCTCACCTCCAAGGGGGAAATATGGCCAGAATGCTCAGGAGATAGCCGTGCCCACACAGAGGACTCATTGCTCTCTCCAGATTGACAGGCTAGACTCAAACTCCCTCCTCTTCTCCCCACCAATCCTGAAATTGATACCATATATAGTGACTGCCACAACAAGATTGTTAAGTAGCATTGCTGCACCAGACACCTTACAAAATCTGTCTGGACAACACTTTTCAAATTCTTAAAGCCAGTGGAAGGTATTGTGTATCATAAATTTATTTCCCTCTCATACCAAGAAAAAATATATCTGGGTGGATAAATGAGTCTGCAGATTTAGAAAGATATGAAAGTAAATTAGAAGCAGCCATCAGAAGAAAATAGGAACCCTAAACCATTCCCATTACATTTTTTTGATTGAAAATGAATCTATAAGACAGTAGGACAGCCCCTAAATGCTAAGACAGTAAATCTTTACAGGAGCCCAGCAATTTCAACTTTCTTCTTTGAAATGTCTGCTGTGTTTGATTCCTGGAACTTGCAACTATGAACCCATTGTTTATACCACAGAGCCACCAGGAAAGTTAATATTGGTGGATACATTGTTGTCTACATATCGAATATCAGATGGCCTTATAAAACACAAAATGCTGCTCGGAACTTGAGATTATAGAAAGTAAATATTTCAAAACATGGCTGCATATAAGACTAAATCTGGGCGGTGAGGTAAAGGATGTGTGCTTTCTCTGAAGGCCCACTTCTTCCTTGTGTTGCATCCTTCTAGGACAAGAACACAACCACTACAAGTTATGATGTAAAGAAAGTGCTCACAAGTGGGAGGGATGAGACATTTCATCAGAAGTCTTTCAGTAAAGATAGGGAGCCAAGAAGAGGGTCTTAATGAGTGAAAACAGAGCAGCATCAAGGATGCAGGGATCATAACAAAGGAGATGGTCCTTGGCTGGGCTGCTAGATGAGCAAACTTTCTCCCATGCACAATCAGAGATGCTACACTAAGACTAAGCCAGTGTTCCCCCAATTGGGTGCTAGTCAATCCAGGGGTGTGTGCTGCAAAAGCAGATACCTACACGTGGTCCTGTTTTGCGGGCGATAGGGCAAACATTCTACATTGCTGGCATGGGGTGCTAAGGTGGTTTGTCTTTCCCATGGAAGAGGGATTGTAAGTCAGATAAGCTGGGAAGCTGTGGTCTAAGTAGACATGGAAGCTTGCTAGGAATCAAGGAGGGGATGCTAAGTGAGGACTGAGGGGGAATTCCTCCCTAGAACATGGGGTTCCCACAGCTCTGACAAACTCTGTCAGATCTGGGGAAGGCTAGGGAAAGAATCCAGATGCCATGACGCCTGGCCTCCCTCTCTAAAGACTCAGCCCCTATGCTCATTTCAGTTGTTTGATGTCCATCATATGTGGTCATCAGTCTCTGCTCAGCCAAGGCTATAGTTCCAGAATCTGTCTGCTTTCAAGGTGAGGACCCTGAAATGAGAAATGAGGAGGACCACCTGTCATTTGGCAAATTATCTGGTGACCTCTGGTTTTCATGACCTTTGGTAGGTCCTCTCAGGGTGGTGAAGGCTTTCGCCTATTGGTAGAAACCTACAATCTACAGGAGGAAGGATCCTGAGAGCTCTTACCTGAATACTGAGGAGTAGATCCCTCCCTCCCTGACTTAGGGTATTACACAGAGCTCCACCATGTGGTTAGACCTGGAAAGACACCTTGGCATTCTCTTTCTAGAGACTCATGAAGATAAGGACCTGGCTCAGGCTAGAAATAGGTCAGTAGAGGCAGGAGTCGCAGGCTCTTGCACATATCACGGTGAGGATTTGCAGGCAAAACTGAGGACCACTAACTCCAGAAAAGTGGAATTCCACTGAACCAAGCCAAACAGTGGGAGGCCCAAAAAGTGGAGACCGGATATGTCCTGTTCTGAAAGCTGCCTTGGAGGTCTCAGAAAGAAAATGACTTTCGTCTAAAAGGCCTGGCCCCCATTTCTCCAATAGATGAATGCCACATACCAGCTAAAGCAGGAAAGACAGTTGTGTAGGGTGGGCCCTAATCCCAATTATATGGACATTCCATGCCCTTCTCACAGAAGTATTCACTTTAGAGGATATCATTGAAGCTATAGCTCAGGAAGAGGGACATGTATGATCAGAGCACACAGGAGCAAGCAAAGAGGTAAACAAGAGTGGAACACATCCTGGCCCACCAAGACCATAAAGACCAATGCAAAGAGAGGATCAAAGAGTCAGTTCAATGAGGAGACACAACTTCTCTCACTGACTCATGGGGCTATGAGGGGCAATACTAGAGATACAGTACAGGAATTGAGACTGAGCTGACCCCACCACACCAGGGTAAAAGGCTAAGGACATGTAACTGTGTATCAAGGGGAGCAAAGTAATGAAGTCCCCGGGATTGTAAAAATAGACATTGAGGCCAGGCCATGGCACACCATCACACAAGAATAGAAAACACACCTAAATGTCCACAAACAGACCTGGAACTATTTATAGGTTCTCTCTTTTTTTGTCATTTTTTTGTGTTGTTTCATTTGTTGTTTGATTTTGCTCTGTTTTATTACTGTGCTAATTATTGTCTCTTCATGTTGATTTACATAAGATAGGCTGAGTAAACCATATCCATCTGGCAGAGAAAACATCTGGATTGACTTTTCCTGGGGGAAATGGAAGAGGGGAAAGGATGCCAAAGGAATAGGGAGTTCACAAATCCAGGGGCAAGGGAAAAGCAAGTGATCTAAAACCGATGTCAAGGAGGGCATAGGATGTCTGGTAGGGCTTGTTCAAGGACATAATAACCAAGAGGAAATACAGAAACCAGAATGAAGACAATACATGATCGTGGGATGAGAAGAAAGGAAAAGGAAATAGAGGAAAGAATTCTGGGGCAAAGAGTATTTACGGATATCTAAATACAGACTTGCACATATGTAAAGATTTGTATTTATAATTATAGGGAAATAGATCTATACGCGTATAATCATATGTTAAGTATTAAGGTAGCAGACAGACATTGGACCTCCACTCAAGGCCTCCCTCAATACAAGAACATTTTGTTCTAAAACCTTGAATTCTGAAATGCTCACCTTCTCTAGATGAGCGCTGAAGATAAAATGGGTACATATGCAAATATGGTGAACAAAGCTGATGTTGTCTGGCTATCAAAAGATATATCATCTGGACTTGAAGATAAACAGTTGGCCATCCAGGTGAGAAGCAATACAGTCTACATGGAGCAAGCACAACAGCTTGTGTGATCATAAAGTGTCCAGATATCAGGCTTCAAAGACTTAGAATAACAAATCATATCAATGTGAATGAGGGAGAGTGCAGAGTGGAGACCTAAAGTTCATCTGTACACAATTGTATGTCAACTTACAAAATGTTCACAAGGAAGAGATAAGCCATCCAGAGTGCAGTATACCACCCATGAAGCATACAATTGTCATGTTCCTTAGTGTCTGGCCCCACAATCATGACCCCCAACTCTACCTTACAAATCCAGCTAGACCAGAGCATGTGCATGAGTGCATAAGAGTTGGGAACACCACATGGAATTCAAGAGAGATGAACCACTTAGATCCAATAATGAAAGTAGGGATACCAGGAGAGTAAGGTTAGAAAGGATAGAAAGGGGGAACTGATCACAAGCTGCCCCCCACTATGAACAGACAATAGAAAAGTGGGTAAGGAAGATGTCAGATAGTGTAAGAAATAACAAAATAGCGTATAAATTATCTGGGATTCTGTACGGAGGAAGTGAGTGAGAGGGAGGGACAAAAGGAGGAGCTGATACCAAGGGTTCAAGTAGAAAAAAAAGTTTTGAAAATGATGATGACAATAAAAAGTGAAAATGTGCTGTGTATAATGGATGTGTGAATTGAATTGTGATAGGAGGTGTACACACCTCCAATGAAATGAATTAAGAAATAAAATAAAATAAAATAAAAGGCCTGTTCCCAAATCAGCCAAGAGTGAAAATCCTGACTGAGGACAAAAGACACTATTCCCCTCAGAATCCAAGAATCAGTCGAGAGCATTACCCTGATTGTCAGCTCTGGGAGGCTTAGGCAGAGAAGTCAGGCTAAAGTCGCTGCACAGTTCCACCAGACTTGGTGTCAAGGATGTGAGGACCTTGATTTTAGGCTGGATGGCTTCCTTAGTCTGAGGGAGAAGTCCTAGCTCTCTCTTCGGGAAGAACTACAAGGCTCACTGATCTCAGAAATCTAGAGTCCCATAATCTCACCCTCTGCTACCAATCCATGGAAGCATTGAGCAAGGTTAGTTAATATTGGTGTTTACACTTTTTATGTCTCCCTGATTTTAGGAATATGAGGACCTTGATCTGATGGGAATTGATTCAGACTAGCAGAGGGAGGATTTTCCAGGTGTGCAGCTTGTCAATATAAGAACCCTAAGATTTGTGGGACCACCCATTGATAACAAAGTCAGTCTCATATAGTTCCTTCCAGACTGACAGGCCTGGAAGAACCTAATCATATATGCTAGTGAAGGGATGCCTCATTTCCTTCTCAGGGACTAAGCTCAGGTCAGCAGGAGGAAGAAGCTTAATTAACCAGCTGCAGTGGAGTTGACCGACAATGTGACCCTATTGGAAGTCTAGAACTGCCTCCCTGGGCTTGTGAGACTGCAAATCTTTACAGGAGCAGCTTGCCTCCTCTTTCTCCTGTGATGGTTTTCAATAGCTCACCGTGGAGCCCAAAGCTTGAACCTCAAGGAAGCAGAATTCCTCTAAAGTGAAAACTCATTCTACATCAAAAGGCTTAACAGAAAACCCACAGAAGGGAAAAGATAGTCATTCTTAGCACATCAGAGAAAGGGTTAATCTCCAAAATTTATAGAAAAGTTCAACATCATAACAAGAAAAATACAAATAGCCCAATTTTTAGCAAGGGCCCAAGACATGAATGACAAGTTATGAGAGAAGACATCCAGGCAAACAACCACCATATGAAGAAATGTTCAAGTTCACTAATAAAAAGCAAAATTCTAATTACATGACCTATATCATACTACCTCACGCTGTCATTCAGAGTAAAATTCAATGAACCAGAAATCCTTAAATGCTGTAGAAGTTGTGGAGGGTTAGGGATGCTTTTGCATTGCTGATGGGACTGTAGAACTCTAAACCACTGTGGAAATCATGAAGGAACTGCCTTGAAATAATGAAACACGTGTACCTTCAGATCCAGAAAATTCTCTACTGTGAATACACCCTAAAGAAATAAAGAATACAAGAAAGAGAGGAATACACACATTGATGTTTTAGTAGCATTTTTCATAATGGGAAAAACAAGACAAAACAAAAAGCTCCTATTATAATGGAATGGATGAATATAATCTGGTACAGCCACACAATGGAATATTATGCATCAGTAAAAAACATTGACAACTCACTTAAACACCACAAGGCGTGCACAACATTGAAGAACACTATACTTAACAATCAACCATAGTGAATCCTACAAAGATAGGTATTTAATACCACGATTTTTATAAGTGACAACACAGGAGAAAAAAAACAGGGTTTCTACACAAAAAAGATAAAGTGTGTAAGAAGAAATTGGGGGCAGTAGAGGGCAAAGATTATGCAGGAGGAAAGACATGGATAGGGGCAAGAAAGAAAATCACATTAACAGAGGGTTTGCAGAATATGATGTCAATTTCTTTTCTTTCCTTCCTTATTTAAACAGCTGGACTCCTGTGATTTTGTTGTGTGTTGACTCAGATCCATTACACACGTGCTGTGTGCAGCTCACTCATCCCAAACCAGGACAGCAGGTTCATCTGAGTGGCTTGCCAGGATCAGGTGCCCAGGGAGAAAGAATTTAATAAAAGTTCCTGGTTCCAAGAAAGAAGTTCAGATACAAATTTGCCTGGAGTTAAATTTCATGTAGGCAAGAAATTACCGTCATTATCGGGTAGCTCTGTAGACACAAACGTTTTTTTTTTTTCATTTAGTTGTTCGAGAAGCCCTGGTTTGTCACTGAAAACTCCACGTTAGTTCCAGTTTACCTTCCTCTTCTTTTTTACCCAAGCAGATCAATATTTAGGTTTGAGGGATAAGGGACCTGGAGGTCCTTTTGTCTTGATTTTTAAAGGAACACATTATATATGCTTACACAACCCATCTCAAGTGAAATCAACAACAAGATCCTGTGAAACCCTCCATCTATGTGGTTCTCTTTCTAATGCCCCACCCTGCCCCATCCTTCCTCCCTCTCTCCACAAGTTCCTATGCACCTCTCTTTGTGTTCCCTCCTTTCTTTCTGGAAACCTGGTAGAAATCAAGTCTTGTTTATGCTGTATAAACCATATTTGTTTGGTTTTCAGTTTTTCATTATGACAATGGATGTATTGAATATTTATCTTTGTGAGAATGACTAAATTTTCTAAGCATAGTGTTCTCTAGTTTTCCCCATGTGTTGTGGTGTTACAGAGACGTGTCATTTTCTGGATGCAAAATTTGTCATTGTATGTGTGTCAGGCAAGGTTCTCTTAGAGAAATAAAAATCAGGACACTAGTAATTCTTTATATATATTTATATAGAGAGAAAGGTATATAAGATAAGAAAGAAACAGTTAGCTATCTACAAAGGAGTACAGATTGTTCGGTGCAACTCACTTGCATGAGGCAACTAGAAGACTGGCAGTCCTTCAAGTCTTGAGGCCTGCTGACTAATACTCTGTAGAGCACAGTCCACAATTAGGTGTCCCACGGATAGTGTTGCTTGGAGGTTGAGGCACAGGACAAACAAGGCAACTCTCTGGTCCAAAGATCCAGAAGCAAGAGAGAGGGCGGGACTCACTGAGCCCTTCCTATTTCTGCCCTTCAGTACATCCCGTGTGTTCATTGGCCGTGCCATCAAAACAGACCCACCATCTTCTGTGGCCACGTTGGCATAACAAACCTACCCGTCACAGTATGTATGAGGCACGTTCATTGTCCAGATGATTACATTTCTTGAGATGGGCTGTAGAAATACATGTGATTATTTCATATCTGACAAATCAAAAGAGTGGTCGGAGTGGTCAAATATTAAGAAGGAAGGAGAAGTATAATTGATATTTCCTAGAGGTTTTAGTGACTAACAAGTTCACTACAAACAAAATAAAATAAAAATATAACCCAAACCCCCCAAAAAAAATCCTAAACCTCTCAAAACACAGTACTATGCAGTGAATCCGAACTCATTGTGATTCTGTAGGAATGGGTAGAAGCCCACCCCCACCCCGTGGGTGTCCAGACTAACTCTTTACAGGGGGGTCTCTTTCTTTTACCCACGGAGCAGATGGTGTCTTCACACTGCTGACCTCACCCTTAGCAGCCCAACCAGTACAACTCAGTCAAGAGGGCTTAGAGACTCTGTCAAATGTGAAATGTGGGCCCAGAGCAAGGAAGATGGAGGCATGTGCCAGAGGGTCATAATAGCCTGTTGTAGTTTTACACCTTGAAACAAAACAAAGTCTGGACAAGGGTGGCAAGATGGGTCTCGGAATGTCCAGGGCTTCAAATTAGAGATAGGAGTGGAGAGAGGCATTGCAGACTCTGTCCAAAGTCAAAAGGAAGACCCAGAGTCCCTTACTGCTGAATCAAGAAGAGTCTACCCCTGCACTTACTTCTAGCCTTTGTCTTTGCAAAGCCGGGCAGGGCTGTTGAGCTGAGACTTCCTCACCTCAATAGATATACCTGTTCATGGGAAGGAGGTCCTTGGTCTGTAGATGCAGTCACCCATCTGTAGAACAAAGGAGTCCCAAGCCCTACTTGGGGCCATTTAGCACCCCGAATCAGGATTGGGGCATTACAGGAAGCTAGGTAGGAATAGAGCCTTCTGGGTTTCAGCATTGGTGATGCAAACTGCCTGTGGTGAGTGCTCCATGACTTCTTCCTTTCTTGCTGGACATGGAAGGAGTAGGAGAGGGAAAGGACCGTTGATCTGATGGCCCTGAAAGTGGACTGAGAGGACCATTGAGCCCAGTTCAGAGGAGCCCTTGCGTGTGACCACAGCATGCCCTGGATAGGGCTTGAAGGGTGCATCAGAAACCTCACTCTAGTTTCTTTGAGAAGGTTCTCAAGGGACTGTGTAGATCAACCTTACAATTCTGGCTAGACCAGAGGATGTACCTTGGCACAGATAGGAGCCGCACACATAGGGAATCCAGCACAGATGATTCATTCAGGATCAATGGTGAGATACCAGGAGGATGGAGAGAAGGTGGGGTAGGAAGGGGCGACCAAATATTAGAATCTACATAAAACCTCTTCCCTGAGGTAAATACAATGGGGCAGTGGGTGAAGGGAGACACCTAACAGAGTAAAATATAGCAAAGTAATAATAATTATCAAGTGTTTATAATAGGGGTGTTAGAGAGGGGAAAAGTTAGGAGCTGTTGTCAATGGCTTAAATAGAATGCAGATGTTCTTAGAATGATGAGGACAAAGGATATACAAATATGATTGACTTAATGGATGCAAGCATGAATTGTGATAAGAACTGTTATAGCCCCCAATTAGAGGATCTTTATGTTAAATAAAAGAATGAAAAAAAGCTACAGTTAGTATATTAACGAGTGGGCCTATGGAGATGTTTTACCTGCACCCCCCATACACAATTAGCTTATAGTTTGAACTCTGAGGGTTTTTTTCTCTGAAATTTCTAATGTGAGGCTCCTTATTGAATGCTAATTTATAATCTGAAGCAACTAGGACTGTTGATAAAGTACAATAAGGTAATGTACTTTCTTTTGTTAAAGATGACCCTTGGCTCTTTGTTAGAAAAAAAACAGGAACAAATTGTAAGGTTGTATATGGTCTCAGAGTAAGCGAATCCTCAGAAATGGTAAGGGATCTCACAATCAATAGCTTTGCGATATGACAGGAGGTGACAGAGTTGGGCAAGATCAATTCTTTGTTCCCTGATAACTTTTAAGTGAAAAATAATTGCATTTGAT
This sequence comes from Nesogale talazaci, assembly GCA_004026705.1. Classification (NCBI taxonomy): domain Eukaryota; kingdom Metazoa; phylum Chordata; class Mammalia; order Afrosoricida; family Tenrecidae; genus Nesogale; species Nesogale talazaci. The sequence goes on from PVJH01006805.1 coordinate 86,039, forward strand.
AAGTTCATTAAAATAAAATGTTGCAAAAATAAATGGTGATTTACACATCTTGTTCAATGGCGCATATTTTACACAAACTATTCCCCATAATCTACACTTGGAAGGAATTATGCTTGTATTGTGATCTCTGGGGAAAGCAGATCCATCCATTTGATCAACCACTGTCTTAACAGAAAGGGTGAACTGAGGAAGCCAGTTACTCTTCAGGATTTGAACTAGGAAAAAGTAAGCCCACTTCTAGGTTCTCTCTATGGTAATGAACCTGAGCCAGGTCACTTTGGGTTCTACAGACACTTAGGTCTCTGAGTAGATGGCCAGTTTAAGGCAGGTTCCTTGGGCTGCAAAGGGTAGAAGTTTGCCTGCAGTAGGAATAGGTGAGAGTACATTGGGGTTTTCACTGGCAGACATCCATTCTCAATGTGTCTTCTAGTGTCCAGGCATGACCTACAATGGAATCTGCCTCTGAGCACTTACTCTGAGGTTGTGAGTCAGCCAGAGATCCATCCCTACCTAGAACAGGACTGACAGGTGTACAATGCTCTGTTCACAGATTCCATGTTGTATTCTGATCATACAGAGGGCATTTCTCAGTGATGGCTTCATACTCTCTGGATCAGAGTGTTATATCAAGAAACCAACGCTCTGCCATGTTTGTGGAGGATGGGGCTTAATAGCCTACCCCAAGCATAAGTCAACAGAATTGGGATCTTTGGAATCACATTTAGAATATTCCAAGTGAAGACTAGACTTTCTTCCAGGTGATAATTAAGGGAAACTGTAATGAAATGGATAAGAAGGGGGTACACGTGGATCCTGCCAGCAATTCTTGGATATGTGCATTGCGGTAAATGACAAAATCTATCAGCTGCCCAGAGCTCACAGTGCACCTCCTACTACGAACGGACAACTGTCCCCTGACCGTGATACCTACTTCCTCCAAATAACTGTGCTCTCAAGTCTCACACTATACCTGTGGATCTAACGCTCATTGCCAGCACGTTGTCCTTGGTAATTTAATGGATCAGTATAAATAGAGTGTTTAAATTTCACTTTTTCAGTTTTATAGAAGCCAACCGAGAAAGTACCGGACTCTTTCTTGCTGGTCAAAGGGAATATTAGAAGGTATAGCACGTGACAGATCAAAGGAACCACAGAGTAGTGGCTCATCTGAGTATCAGGATGTGGCACCACTTTGAGATATAGTAGACCAAGCTGCCTATCCAAGCCTGTCAATGAGGGCGCCCTTGGACTTTGGTTCACAATTCTTCCTTTGAGAGTGTTCACTCAGTGGCAACTCAAAAGGACCAGATAGGTGCTATTTCCATACTGACTCTGCTTTATAGATCTTCAGTCCAGTTCTTCCTTTGTGAAGGACAATTGTTCAGTTTCCCTGTTTACAAACTTGATTGTGTACATGGAGGCCAGTCTTACAGTGTGACAGGATTAACTGAAGCAAACCACATGTTTGGTCCTCTATAATACTGCCACCTACTTTTCTACCTTTCTTAACAGTCTTTTCCATTCTCTACCATAGAGTAAATTCATGGTACTATCAATGAAACCATCATAGTCCCAAACCAAACACCATGCAACAGATAACATCACAGCTTACAATAGAACACCTGGAGCAGGCCTGAAAGCTGTCTAGAGTTCTTTTCCCACTCCACTTGAAACCATGCACTGTGTGAACCTTTTGATTCATTTGATGTGTTTGTTGGGGTAGACTAGAGAAACAAACAAATGTGTATTGGAGAGAGTTTTACTTAGAGGCCAATTGTACATTAAGAAAACATCCCAACCTAGAGCAGTCTAAGCCCATAACTCCAATATTAGCCCATATATCTGATACCAATCTATAAAGTCCTCTTGAGACTCAGGACACATGTGCAATGATGACAGATGCAGGAAAATGGCAAGGCAGAAAGTCATTGGATCCAGTGACATTGTAAGCACCTCAGTACTGACAGAGAGCTCCATGTGACTTCTCCAGGTCCCAGGCAATGGAATCTATCAGCGTAGCGTCATGTGTCTTGTCCTCATAGATTTCTCCCAAGAAGTGAGCAGAGAGGTGAGTATGTGACCCCCATCTCGAAGGAGGAAAATCCAGGAATTCCCTGAATTATCAGGAAAAAGCCAGGCTCACACAGAGACTTCACTGGGTATGATCCAATGGACAGACTGGACTCCTGTCTATTCAATCTTAAGGCTTTCAAGTCCCTAAATGACACCCGACCATATAACTACCATATTTTATATTCTGGATATGTCTGAGTAATGTGGTACCACACCCAAAATTTGACGTCCAGAAGCCACATTTTTGTCTGAAACCTTGTTTCATATGCAACAGAAGTACTTGTCCATGTTCTTCATTTACTGGATGAACCATTGACTATTATTCAAACGACACAAAGCACATTTATATACATTCTTTCTGGATTGCTACATCATACTTTTCGAAATATTTTTGCGTTATTTTCAACACTTGTTTTATGATGTGTGTCCAACTGATTTAAGAACTGTTGTAAAATCATCATCATAACTATTTTGGGAATAGCATAAACATGCTGTGTCCCCCTCATCCGCTCCTACCTTGCCCCAAGATGGTTATTAATCCACCTTTTTGTGTCTTTATATCTGCCTCTTCTGGATTTTGTTTGCAGAAACTCATACAAAACACAATCTGGAACTAAATGAATAAAGAAATATTCAATAGTGACAACAACAACGATTACGATAGACAGAGGAAATTTCCATTTAAATTAAGCTGAAAATATTGAAAACTGAACCAAGTTTTAAATGGGTCCAAAGCGAGATCAAATTTAGCATAATACATTTTAACAATCAACATTGCCATGCTCTGTGCTTGATAGCAAGCTATGCACAGCCTTGCACCGTGTTCCCAGGGGATGAACCTGAGGCTAACTTTATGTGGTGCCTCTGCAAATGGAGTATTGGCTTCCATGTCATTGGTAGCTTTTGCAGTCCAAGTGTTAACAATTTAGACTCTGTAATCAGTTCCTACTTTGTACGTGGGTGATTTAGTTTGGGAATACTCAATCAACAAATCCGTAGATACTCATAAGAGAGAGTTTTATCTAAAAGAGTACCGTATTTTTCAGACCAAAAGATGGGCATGACCATAATACATACTCAGATTTTAGAGAAGAAAAAATACTCTGAACCAAATAGTACCAGCATACTAAAATATTCTGGTGTACAACACCTTTGGACCCTATGATGCACCCTAGTTTCACCTCTCCCACACTGTGCAGGGTAAAAAAGGTGTATGTTATGGTATGAAAAATACAGTAAGTGTATATTGAGAAAACATCACAGCCCATTCCAGATTTAGTCCATAAGTCTAATACTAACCTGTATGTCTGATACCAATATATAAATTGATTACACACATTTATCCATCTATCCATCTATCTATAGATTCCTGGTGGTGTTACATGTAGGACTGCATTCTCGCAGGTGGGTAGTTTGAAGCCAATAGTCATTTTGTGGGAGAAAGACAGGCTTTTTAATCTAATATACAGATACAGTTTAGAAACTCAAAGGACTTTTAATGTGCCCTATATGTGTATATAATGCATATACATACATATGGATTTCAAAAGTTTATGAGAAAGGGAGTGCAAAAGATTAAGAGTGGTTATCTTTCAATGGTGATGTTTACAATATTTTAAAAGTTTCGTAAGTGCTTACTTGTATACAACTTCTATAATAAAATCCATATGTCCCCTATTAAACTTGGACAACTAATGACAGAAACGTTAAACAAAAGGAAATCATAGTGGAATTTTCCCACAAAAATTTTGAAGCCTCTTTGTGTATATTCCAGAGAGCAGGGTCATATATTCTGGGTCAAAATGACCCCATTAATGAATGCCATCCATTCAAGACCCAGTATTTTCAGTCACCTTTCAAGTGTTTTATAACCTGCACATAGGAGTGTATTCTAAAAATCTTATGAGACAGAGCTGAGCACACTCTCTTGGAAGAAGACCCTACAACATTATTCTAGAATGTGAAAGAATGGTATTTTCAAAAGTGAGAGGACTCGCTCACTGATTCCATTATCCTGCAAATATTAGTTGAAGTGCTCAGTGCTACTGCTCAAGAGACTAAGATAAAGACCCAGCCCTTATTAGGACAGAGCTTAGGGCACTCACTGTGCAGATGAAGGAACTGCTTGTTACCTTCTCAGGTTAACAAAGTGAGACTGACCATACCTGGACTGTGTGTCTGGTGTGAGTTCCTCCAGAACCCACAGAGAAAATTATTCTACTCCTCTCGAGCTACTGGGTTATGTATTGAATGGCTTACTGCATTTTCAGTAGTCAATACCACCAGGTATGTTGCAGGAAATGGATTAGATTTTCTTCTCGCATCAAGTTTTCCAGTCTCAGAAAGTAAGCAGAGCAGTTCTGTGCTGTTCTTAAGGATCACTAGAAGCTGGTTTCAACTTGAAGGCAATACATTTTGCTGCCGCTGTTAGAGTTCTTACAGCCTAAGGCCTACCTAATTCATTCATTGCTTTCCTTTTCCACGATTCCAAAATATCTCAGAAGCTGTAAAAGGAGTTTTTGCCCCAAGTACTGGATTAGAGTTCAAAGCCAGAGCAATACAAATATAAAAATTTAAAAAGTCAATTGAATAATGATAACATATTTTTGGACCATAAGATGCACCTGGATCTTAGACCAGGAAAACAAGAAATAGAATTCTGAACCAAATGGTACCAGTATACTAAAATATTTATTAAAATAAAGCAAAATACGGTAATATTAACAGCGTAAATGCAACAGTGGTGTTAAAACCATCATCACCTTCATTAAGAAATGAGGGGAAGCATCCACTGTGCCCATTCCATGACCTGACTGACTTTGAGACTCCAGGAGGTGGGACTTTTCCATATCATTACTGATGGGGGCAGGTGGCAGGCAAAGGCAGTGGGACATCACACCCCTTGTTCTCCTCTTTGGTGCTCATATGCTTTTGAGGGTCTGAGCCCAAAGATGTGAGGCCCAGGTAATTGGGAGACAAAGTCTCATGGCCTTTGAAGGGTGAAGTACAGAGCACCGAGAGAAGGGCGAGGTGACCATTAACTCTCAAACAATGAGGTGGCAGAAATCCCTCATTAATTCTCAGCCTTGAAGGGCTATGGCAGGGCTCCAGGGCCAAGCTTTGTAAGGGGTCTCCATAAACTGTGGGTCTTGGTCTAAAGATGGAAGCTCCAAAGGAGCAGAGGTAAATAGTCTCAGCTCCCAGAAGTCAAGTTGCTAATCCTATAAAAATATTGGTGGTGTAGAGTTGCACTGTAGACTAACTTCAAGTTCAGTGATTCAAAAGCACCAGTGGCCCCATGGCGGGAAGCTGAGACTTTTGGTTTCCATGAAGATTTAGAGCCTTGAAAACTCAAGAGGGGCAGTCTTTGGCATTGCTAAGGAGTTCTAGTGCTGTAGTGGGTTAAATGTTTGACTACTAACAGCAAGGTCAGCAGTTTGGAACCACCATTCTCTCAGTAGAAGGAAGACAGGACTTCCTACTCCTATAAAGAGTTACCATGTCATAAACTCACAGGGGGCAGTTCTACCTCTTCTATAGGATCACTATGCATGGGTGTCCTTGACAGCAGTGATTTTGTTTTGGTTTGGATGGGGGTGCTATGAGTCCAGATGAACTCCATGGTGGTGAGTTTGCTGTCAATATAAATATTGAGGTGTCAGTAAGCTCAGGTATCAGGCATCAAAGACCCAGGGAAAAAAACATATCATTGTGAGTGAGGAGGAGTGCGAAATAGAGAACCAACGTCCATCTGTAGGTCACTGGACTGCCCCTTACAGAAGGGTTGCGGTGAGGAGATGAGGTAGTCAGCATTCAGCATAGCACCGATGAAATATACAACTTTCCTGTGGTTCTATAATGCTTCCTCTCCCACACCCCTACACCCCACTATCATGATCCCAATTCTATCTTATAAAGCAAGCTACTCCAGAGCATACATATTAGTACAGACCAGAGCTGGAAACACAGGGAATCCAGGACAGATAAATCCCTCAGGACCAAAATTGGGAATAGCCATGTCAGGAGGGTAAGGGTCAGGTGGGGGAAAAAGGGGGGAACTGATGACAATGTTCTACATATAACCCCTTCCCAGGGGCATGGGCAACAGAAAAGTGGGTGAAGGGAGACGTAAGTCAGTGTTAGATAAGAATATATATATATATATATATATATATATATATATATATATATAAATTATCAAGGGTTCATCAGGGAGGGAGGGGAAAAATGAGAAGGTGATACCAAGGGCTCTTGTTGTAAAGAAAGAGTTTTGGAGAAGCAAAAAAAAAAAAAGAAAAGAAAGAAAATGCTTTGAAAAGAATGACAACAAATGTACAAATGTGCTTGACACAATGAACATGTGCATGAATTGTGATAAGAGTTGTGGGAGCCCTCAGTAAAAGGATTTTGTAAAAAGTCCCAATACTTGCCATTTTACCCGGTGCTTTTTAATCCCGCATCTACATCGATCACTCTTTGAAGGTAGGGTTTCCGATCTTAATTGCCTGTTGAAAGACTTATAAAATTCCCCAATCACAAGGTGGGAATTGACACAGCTGGGTCCAGTCTGCACGCGCCATTGTTCCTGTGAGCCCGAGCCAGAGGCTGAGCTTACGTCTCACTTCCCTTCTCGCCTCTGAATATTCTATCTCCAGTGATGACAAATCTCAAAGCTGAGTCCTTGGGTGGTGCAAACACTTAATACTCATCTACTAAGTGAAACGTTGGCAGTTTCAATCCACTTGAAGATTCATGAGAAGAAAGTTCTGGTCATCTGTTTTTGAGGACCCCATGGGACAAGCACACCTTCCACTGCAACACAACAGGTTGCCATAAAGTGATGCTTACTTGATCACATTTGATTATGTCTGAAGTATAAAAACACAGCAGAAGGAGCAATAGGAATATAAGAATCGATAAACTTTAGAGGATTGTATGTAGAATCATTTGCCTAAGGTTTAGCTTCCCCTAGTCACAGGATTCCTTGTAAAATGACTCTGCGTAGGGAGCTTGTATTTGGGCCTAACTACCTTCTTTCCTGAATTACAGGAAATTCCCGGGACCTGCCCCAGAGATACCTCCTGGACCTGCTCCAGTGAAGCAGTTTTTCACTGCCATTTCCTTGGATAGTTGCTCCTGCTCCCAGTAAAACAGGCCACTAAGAATCACTTACCACCCTGCACTTAGAACATTCATATCCCTCCTACAAAATTCCTTCACCGTGGACTTGGATTACCTTTGTTTTCCTGCTAATTTGGTAAATTGAAGATCTTTCTTTTCTTTTTTCCTTCTTTTATTGTGGTGAATTTTCAAAGGTTCATTTCAATGAATGGTGAAAATAGCTCCCCATTAGTTGTTTCTGCATTATGTTGGTACTCATTTCTTCGTGTGTATCAGCTTGAAGAGTAGACTATATTTCGTGAACCATATCGGCACGTCTTCTGTCTTATTTGATAATCTGAGACGGATTGTATCACATTGGCTTAGCGATTTTCGCAGGGAAAAGTGGCATAACTCAAAAGTAACACTGTAAAGATCAAGAAATTTAAATTTAAAAAGGTCCATTACTGGTTTACATATTAACTTATTGTTCTTTAATAGTAAAGTTAATTTAGACTCTGGGAGAAGTTAAATAAACTTGATGATATCATCATTGACTCCATTATCCCTTACCTTCATTGAATATCTGTGCTGAGAAATGAGGAAATGGGGTCCCTTTTCCTCATTTGGCTCCAGACTAGAAAACTATGAGACAGAGTGACAGCAAGGCTGTGTGGTCCATTGAAGGAAAAGCTAAGGAACCACATAACTGAGAGAGAGAGAGAGAGAGAGAGAGAGAGAGAGAGAGAGAGAGAGACTTGCTGTGGCAGATAGGTGTTCCTGTGAATCAGTGGCTATATCCTTACTCTTTACTGATCCTAGCTTGTGATAACATGTTAACTACCTGAATAAACTCCCTTAATCTTGATCCTTAATCTGTGAGTCTGTGTGGCTATTGCAATGCATTATCAGACCTAGCATATTTACAGAATGATGTATGAGGAAAGGTAGGTATTAGAACTGGTCAGCAGTTTACTCATATGGTTTTCTTTTTGTATTCTTCTTTGGTTTCCATATTATTTCTTCTAAATATCCATCTTATTTGATGATTTTATCATTAATGACTCCCAGGGAAAATGGAAAACATTTGCTGGAAAGTTCAGAGTTTTAAAATAGCTAGCATGTGGTCTGGACAATGTCAACAAGAAGTTATTCAACTGCTCCCTGCCATCTTATTGATTCCAAATCGGAACAAACATTTAGGACAGGCTATAACTGCCCCCATAGGTCTCCAAGAGTAAATATTTATGGAATCTGATTGCTACATCTTTTTCCCATAGGATGGGTGATGGATTTGAATTTCTGGCCATTCAATTTGCAGTGGAGTGCTTTAATCTATATGAAGTTATCTACCAGGAACATATGAACAAGACAACACTTTCATATTTGGGGGGGGGCATCACTGCCCTCTGGTGTGAGTTGGAGGCCCAGCCTTGCTCCTGGAGAGCTTCTGCTGGATTTATACCACCAACAGAGTGGGCCACAGTCCCACACACAATCACTACGCCACTAGGGCTCAGCCCCCACTTTCTTTTTTTTTTAATAAGGAATACTGGCTGTGCTGAAGGGTTCATAGGTGGGGGTCTGATACCTGAAAGCTCAGAAGTTCAAAAGCATCAGTGGCTGTGTGGGAGAGAGATAGGACTGCCTGCTTCATTCAGTAAAGCGTAACAGTATTGGCAGCTCAGTAGAGGACGGCTAAGAGCTGGAATCAACTCCAGGGCAGTAATTGGTTTTATTGCCGTTATAAAACACCTTTCCTTCTCAGGAGTCTTTAACCTCATAAACTCTCTCACTGGCCACAAACTGAAAAGTGAGCTGTGTCTAAAGTTACATAAACAATGTGACCAGGACAGATTATATGAGGTAGAAAACACATCTTACCCACATGCCGCTTAAAGAGTAACTAGAAAGTAAAATATTTAAAAATATAGATTTCAAAATTAGTCGGTTGGAAACGATGATAGCATGATAGCTTGTGTTTACATGTCTAGCTAATAAAATAGTAATACTCATTCTTACAAGAAATTCAGTGCCGACAGGAGTCCTATCAGAATTGGCATGTGCAATTTCCTTCACTAAATGAAAACCAGTTTGCAAAAATTGAAACTTATGGTAGGCTGCAATCCTTAACTACCCTATGGGCTCAAAGCCACCTGCCATCTTATAAGACAAGATTGCTCTTAAAGCAATATTTGGAAATGTAAGAGTGTGGCATAGAAACATTGTAGGGATTGTCCCCAATGCAGCAAGGTTATTTGTTTCCAATCAAATATGACTAGTTCATGATATGGACCACTGGTCTATAAAATTCCTTTTAGAGAAACAAAGGCTTTTTTTGTAAGAAAGGAACTTATCAGAAACATACTAAATTTAATTCTTTCCACATCAAAGAATATATTTTGCAAATAAAGGAATTTAGAAGTTGGACATCTTTTTCCCCATATTCTGTATGATCACAGTATTTTTAGAAAAGTGTTTGTCACAAGTTGAGAAACCTCAGTTTACTACTGTGTACTTAGGACACTCTTTCTTTTCCTTGACCTATTCCGGACCCGTTCGCTCGACAATGTCCAATGACCTGCTCTTGAGGGTCAACCTCTTATTTTGAGAGAAAGCAGATGGGTTTCATTATCTGTTCTCTCTGACATATTGATATGCAATGCATTGAGGTCTGTATTTAGAAGGTTTTTGAGGCTATTTTTGATTTGTGAAAGAAGTCTGTAAACAACAAGACATTCTATCTTGTTTAAATGTTGGGGGATATACTTAGTTTGTAAAACACATTCTATTTTTTGTTTCCATTGGCCTGTTATCTATTACTAAAGATGTTAGTTATGTAATTCCTTAGAATGGTAGTTCCCCCAAACTGGTTGTGTCAGTCTGGGTAGACTACAGAAACAAATCCAAGGAGACTCATATATGTATAGGAAAGATGCTTATATGCAAGAGAAATTAAATCCTTGGGGGGAAGCCATGCTCACACAGAGGGCTCTTTGGCTATACAATGACTGACAAACTGGATTCTATCCCTTTTTTCCTAATTGACAACAGCTTATATAACTTTTCAAATTATATAACTTCTTTTCAAATTGACAACAGCTTATATAACTATCACACTGGACTTACAGGTATGATTAAGGCTTGCAATAAAAAACAAAGAACCTCAAAACCAAACTTGCTACCATCAAGTTGATTCAGAATCATGATAAATAACATCCACTCGCCGAAAAAGAAAACCACCAAAACAACAACCTGTCATCCAGTCGATGCCATATCATAGAGAGCCCATAGGACAATGTCTGACTGCCCCTGTGAGTTTCTGAGATTGAGTTTTTTTTAATTTTATTTGCTTGTTTGGGGAACATCACTGCCCTCGGGTGGGAGTAGGAGACCCAGCCTTGTTCCTGGAGAGCTGCTGCCGGATTGGAACCGCCAACCCAGTTGGGAGCAGTCCCGCACACAACCACAATGCCACTGGGGCTCAGTCCCCAAGCAAACATTCTTACCAGTCAATTAGGGAATTCAGATGCTCTGGGTGATGACTAGTTCCTTGGTAGCTGTGGCAGTCATGTGCTTATGTTAATTTTATGATTGAAATGCAGGGGTGGAGTCTAGCCTGTTAATCTGGAGATAGCCATTGAGTAGCCAATGAGACCTCTATGTGGGCATGACTTTCTCCTGAGACTTCTGGGAAATCTCGCGATATTTGCCTCGTGAAGATGAGAAGCTATCTTCCCCAGTTGTTGGGAGTTAGTCTCAGAGGCGATTGAGTCATGGAAAAGACAAGATGGCAGCGCCCGAGAAGCTGGAGGAACCAGCGGAAAGACAACACGGCTTTGCCCTGATGGGACCACACCTCTGAAGCTGGAGCAGCATGCTGTTGATGGACCCTGAGCCCTGGAAGCGAGGAGCCCTGGAAGCGAGGAGCCCTGGAAGCGAGGAGTCCTGGGGAGACCCCTGCCAGTGCCAGAATTCTGCACCCACTGACCTGTGACTTCGTGATTTGGAAGGAGACTTTGTACACTGATTTTGGGCATATGGGTTAATATCAGACTTAGGATTTTGTGCTGGACTGGGTTGAGATGCCTTCTTAGTGTCACATTCATTTTGTATATAAACCCTTTCCTTATATCTATATGCATGTCTATGAAATTTGTTCCTCTAGTCTACCCAGACTGACACATTAAACCCAATAGTCTTAAAGTTCAATGTGTATTCATTTTGCTTTCCAAAGAGATTTCTTCCTTTTACTGTCACTCATGGGATTATAATTATTAGATACCCATTCAAACTCTCAAAATACTCATATTTAGAACAGCGTTTGGCCAATGTTGACTTCTTCATTTTGCAAATAAGACTTACGTTTTTGAAAAACATTTTCTGTTTTAAGTAGACAGACATTGTGCACAAACCACAGTGTCCTCATAGACATCTCCAATCTTGCATCTCCCACAGTTCCTCATATCATTTATGTATTTGTTGTACACTTGTGATCATTGTTCAATCAATAGCAATATATTGTTATTATTAATCAGAGTCCATGATTTGTAATAAGAGGTTACTTTTCTTTGTGTTATATCGCTTTGTGTTTATTGACAGATGCCCAAGTTTATGTATCTCTCATGACAGTAATATGCAGAAGTTTCCCTGTTCTAAGATATCCTATGCCCCATCTATCCATCTTGTCCCTCCTCTTTCCTCCGGCAACCACTGATCTTTTTATATTGTCTCTACAACTTGACCTTTTTAGAATGCCACATAATTGCAACCATAGCCTGATCAGACTGACTTCTTTCATTTCACAACAGACATTGACGGTCGTCCCATGTCTTCTGTGACTTAATAGTTCATTTTCTTTGCATGATAATATACTATTTCCATTGTATTGACATGCTAGGATTTTGGTTCTCCATCTGCCCTTGGAAGGACATCTTTGTTGCTTTCAGTTTTCTGAAGTTATGGCTAAAACTACTGTATACATTCGTGGTTTGGTTTTCGTGTGGCCATAGCTTTTCAACCCCCTTGTGTACCTACTTAAGAGTGCAGTTGCTGATC